>JACEEZ010002834.1:50000-150000 GCA_016584305.1 Chionoecetes opilio | reverse complement strand
GAGGACATAGATCCGGATCTTAAAGTCGCTGGTGACCCTGTCTTCTCTCTGGCTGTGAGACTTGGACACTAAATAGCGACTGAAAAGGCGAATCGATTCCTTTGGTAATAAGTGTCTGCGAAGAATCATGGGGTATCGTTTGGGATGATTACGTGTCAAACCACGATTGCACCGTAAGACTGAATCGGGGCCCTTTTATTACCTGCATAGTCCATCAGCGCCAACTTCGGCTATATGGGCATGTTTGCGCGCTACCCTAAAACCCGATGCTTCCCACAGGATTGGTATCTGTAAAGGCAACCCGGCATGGAGGAGGCCAAGGGGGCGACCGGAAGGCTCGTGGCTGGGCAATTTGATGCTTCTGGTCGGGAGTTTCTTGGTATGGGAAGGGAGCCTGCATGGGGACCCGCGCGTGGTGATCCCTGGGAGTGGGCGCCGATTGTATTGTTAATTAGCAGTTGAAATGTTAGGCTCGACTGTTTCGAGCATAGCTTCAAACGAGCTCACCTCCTAGGTTCGGGAGCCCACCCGGACAGAGTTAGTCCGGCTGGCATCTGTCTGTATGCCTTCACAAGTAAGACGTTGGCCCACTAAAGTGTTTAATGTGTCCTAGCCAGTCAGGAAGAATAACACATGGCGCTGCGGACAGGATCTCTTCGTCGTCTTCTTCACCCCGACTGGTGTTCGCGGGGTAGCCGTTCTGTGGCGACGACAATACCAACATGGGAGACATGGAGCAACTGGGGAATCTGATAGTGCGCAGACAACGCTCTCGGCCCAGCGTGAGGAACGTTTTGGTGGCTATGATGGAACGCTTACTGAGCCCCGGTGGCGCTGGCCGGCCAGCAGTGATCACCGCCCTGCTACCAATGACGCCCCAGCAAGGCTGCCTGGCGCCGCTTTCACCAGCACCATTCCTGACCTCATCGGCTCATCGTGACTTCGCCGCCTGGAAGATGAAATTCGACGGGTATATGTTGTTGACCCGCGCCGACAACCTACCCCCGAAGGAGCAGCGAGCCATCCTGCTGAGCCGTTGGGCGAAGATTTGGATAGGGGGATCAGGTACGCTCTTCCAGTAGCTGAGGACAACTCTTGCAAAGGAGGTCGTAATGGCAATGGAGGCGCATCTCAGGACGCAAAGGAACGTCTTGGTGGATCGGCGCGAGTTCTACTCCCGGATACAGGAGGAAGGGAGACCTTCGACGACTTCCTTTGTCCCTTTAAGGAAATAGCCTCATTTTGTGACTTCTGTCAACATTGCTTCGACACCCCAAATTCGAGACCGCGTGGGTGTGGTGCACGAGACGATGAGGCAGTGAAAAAAAATGCTGGAAAATAAGGATTTGACGCTTAACAACGCAGTTGTGTCTGTCGAGCGTCAAAGTGGCCAGGAATACTCATGGGTGTGCTTCGTGTGGTGCGATAGCAAAGTATCTGCGTACCGCGACAGAGGAGTCAGACCCGCGAGTATGGTGCAACTCGGGGCATTAATCAGAAGTGTACGCGGTGTGGTTACAGACGCCATAAAGACTCTACTGCCTGTCCGGCTATCGGTGCCACCTGCCGGAATTGTGGTGAATCAGGGCACTTCCAATCAGGGTGTGGACGCTTTGACATGGATGTATCGGGCGCCTCCACAGAACGTACCACAGAGAGTGTCAGTGCCGACTACCTCGAGATGGGGGGAACGTCGCCATCGTCAAAGTAAGCGACAAGTGAGACAAACCATTGCCGACGGTGTACACTAAAGGGCTGCCTGCACACCCCACTCCTCAAGTGTTTGTGACGGGTGACTCACCGGCAGGCGTCGCTAACGTCGCTGTACCCCGACACAGGAGCAGAGACTACAGTTATGGGCAGTCAGCTGGCTCTTCGTTTAGGAATTTGACATTTATAACTTGCTTCCTGCCCACGCATCGTTCAGTGGTGTGGAGGGGAACCCACTGGAGTGTAAGGGTTTAAGTTGGGTTTCTCACTGGGAAAAGGGGGTCCCCGCACTGAAACAGCCGTCCACGTAATTGACACTTGTCAGGAATGCTGATTAGTTGGTTCGCTGTCAGCGCTAGGGATCGTACCTGCTGACTTTCTACGGTAAATCGGTACAGTTTTATCTGGCTCAAAGGACTCCCAAGTATGAAAGTGCCTGCAACACTGTTCGTGGGCCCGAACATAAGGATGTAAGTCCGAAGTCATCGCTCAGTTACCAGCATGGACACACGACACGATCCGTCAGAGGAGGTTCGGGCCGCGCACGCGGGTCAAATTCAGGCATGTTTTCCACGCGTGTTTAGTGGCGAATCAGAGTTGCGCACAAGACTGGTAAGCCAAAGGTGATAGAACTTACGTCTGACGCGGAGCCATTTGCCCGTCACCACCGCCAGACCGCTGCCCTACAGCTGGAGAGACGACATCAAGAAGCAACTCGATGACCTCCTTGCCAAACATATAATTTGCGCCCGTCGACTACCCTACGGATTGGTGTCACCCCATGGTGCCTGTGCCAAAGAAGAAAGGGGCCCCGGTATCAAGAATGTGCGTGGGGCTTAACCAAGCTGAACAAACGTGCGGCGTCCGACATACCCCATGCTTCCACCACACGTTGTGGTCGCTGATATCGCAGCAGGTCAAAGCCCCCTGGATGACCATAATGGACGCCGCCATGGGGTATCACCAGATCGCGATTGCTCCTGAAAGCCAGGATCTTAACGTGCTTCATTACACCGTGGGGGAGATTTAAATTCAAGCGCGCGGTCATGGGATTGGTGTCCTCCGGGGATGAATACAACCGCAGAGGAGACATCGCTCTGGGAGGCATACCCTACACCATCAAAGTTTTTCGACAACATCCTAGCTTTACGACGACACATATCGGGCACACCTCCAACACGTGACTGGGCATCATGCGAAGATGCGACGAGGCAGGCATCACTTTAAAACCCTAAGAAGTTTCTCTTCGCGAGGAATGAAGTGGAATACTGTGGGTTCCGAGTCACCCAGAAGGCTACTCATTGAACGATCAAAAAAGGGCATCGCCATCAAGAATTTCCTCGGCTGGGAACATCACTGATTTTCGGTCGTTTATGGGTTGGTCAAACCAAATTTGGGGAGCTTCCAAAAGGGAAAACGCCGCCGCAGCCCAACCGCTTCGAGATCTTCTGAGCAAAACCCCTATTGGCATGGACCGAACACCACGAGGCAGCTTCCTCGAGGTGAAAAGAGTGCTTATATCACCACCCATCCTGGCATTCTTCGATCCGAAAGTGCCGACTGTACTGCAGACGGATGCTGTCAGGACGCGAGGGTTGGGATTCGTGCTAAAGCAGAAACACGGGGACTTTCTGGCGTATGGTTCAGTTGTGGTTCAAAGTTTTCCCCACCGATACAGAGAGGTCGGTATGCTGTAAATTTAGCTGGAACTGGCTGCTTGCGTATGGGCATGTCAGAAGAGCGGATATTCCTACAGGTTTGCCTCACTTCGATCTGGTATGGATCACCGCCGTTGGTGCCCATTTTGAACCATAAGCTTCTGTCAGAGATAGAAAATCCGCGGCTGCAGCGTATGCGTGAGAAGTTTTAATCCTGTACAGTTTTACAGCCAGTTGGCAGAAAGGGACGGAGCACCAAAAAACCAGACGCGCTTTTACGCTCACCGGTCTGTGATCCGAAGCCAATCCTCGACACAGCTGTAGTGAAGTCAGATCCGTTGCACGAGACCTTAATTGCGGCTTTGGAGGCGTCCCGGCAGCAGAAGATGGCTTTCGACTCGCCCCAGTGGTATATCCAGGATTTGGGAAAAGGTATGTGCTGCTGCTTCACGTGATCCCGAGTACTCTTCTCTTAAACAAATCATCCCACAGGGGTTCCCGGAACATCGCCTTCAGCTTCACAGTAATCCGGCCTTATGGGGAGTCCGGCATCTGCTGTCATTGGATGATGACATGATCGTATACGGGCGAGACTAGTCATCCCGAAACCCGCCTACGCAAGGAAGTTCTCGGCCGCTTGCACGAAGGGCATCAAGGTATTGAGCGAACGAAGCGGGCCGAGCACGTCAAACAGTTTACTGGCCTGGGATTGATAACGACATCGCCAACAACGTGTCTGCCTGTCCCCGTTGCCGTATGGTACTACCCAGCCACGCCAACGAGCCGCTGTGGATGGACGACCGGCCGCCCACTCGAGTGTTCGAGTCGGTGTCGGCCGACTACTTCCATGTAAACGGCAGAAACATATTTGGTATATGTGGATCGGCTCTCCGGCTGGCCATATGTGATAGCGTGTCCCAGAACTGCCTCTGCTGACCATCTAGTCCGTGAGTTACGCCCCTCTTCGGCATGACTGGGGTTCCGACATACTGCGGACTGACGGGGGACCGCAGTTTGCGTCATCAACTATGCCAGGTTTTTGTATCGCTGGGAAGTTCACCACGAGATGTCGTCGGCCGACCTACGCCAGAGCTAACGGTCACGGGGGAGGCAGCTGTGAAGACTGTCAAAAAATTGATTATGGCAGCAACGACCCGGGAGGCAGTTAGACGACGAGCATTCGAACGAGGTCTCCTGGAGCTACGGAATACCCACGCGCTAGGGAAGATCACCCGCGCAAGTTCATTCGGGCATCCGTTGCGGTCTGGGGTGCCCCCTCATCACCGTGCATTTGCCCCAGAGTGGCCAGCGGCAGCCGATGAGTGTGATGCCAGAGCTGACAATCTCCGGCATCAGACGAAGCAGCGTCACGACCGCTTCCGCCCGTAACTTCATGGCTTACACATCGGCACCAGGGTTGATGTCCAGAACAACGTTACAGGCCTATGGGATCGGGCAGGTCGGAGTTGGCGACAGGCGAAAATACCTCGTAAAGCTGGGCAGTGGGAGACTTTATTGGAGAAATCGCCGATTTCTGCGTCCGTATCGGCCCCTGCTCACGACTACGCCTGCAACGTCTCATCCTGCCATGGAGACTTTACCCAAAGCCGCCCACGTCGCCTGCCCAGTTGACACACCCATCACCCGGGCAAGGAAGACAAGATTCCCCGTCGCAGTAATCGCCTACGCCAGCCTCCTGAACGTCTGCACGTCACTTGGGGACCTGTGGCTTCATACACTTAGCTCTTTTTATAACCATTGTATGGCGAGTATTTGTGGTTAATGTATATATTTTCGTTGATTTTTGTTATAATGTTCAATGCTTAAGATTCATATGTGTTTATTCATCTTGGGGGAGGTGTTGTATGTATCTTCGGGGGAGATGTTGTATTGTTAATTAGCAGTGAAATGTTAGGCTCGACTGTTTCGAGCATAGCTTCAGACGAGCTCACCTTCCTAGGGTTCGGGAGCCCACCCGGACAGAGTTAGTCCGGCTGGCATGCTGTCTGTATCTGCCTTCACAAGTAAAGACGTTGCCACACTAAAGTGTTTCCTGTGTCCTAGCCAGTCAGGAAGAATAACACAGTAGGGTGGGCGAAGCGACGCACCCCCCGGCGTATGCCTCCAATGTTTGATTGACCTCGGCCCTGACATAATTGGCCACCTTGTCAAGATACGGTATCAAATAAACTATTATACTTCATGAGATTGTGGGCGTTAATTGATTGCAAGTCGCCGTTGCGCGCCATTGTTGCCTGACGCCCCGGAGCAATGCTTGAGAGCGTTTTGACTTGAGTCACATGAGGTGTTGTCTATTTTTGTACATCTTTATTTTGGGTTTTGTTGGGTTTTGGTTGGTTATTGGTTACTGAATTTTTGCTATATTTATTTATTTATTTATTTATTTACTTTTTTTATTATTTTTTAATTTTTTTACATTGGTGCCTATAGCGCCTGTAGGCAGTGGTGACCCAGGGCTCGGATGGTAGACTCTGGAGGTTCACTTGAGGGTTCTGATGCTTGGTCCTCGCCCGTTGGTGGCGCAGGCAGGTTTCTCTTCTTATAGTGACGCCTGTGAGGCTCATGCCGCCCCCTGTGTCCTCCGATGCACTCGCAGTCAAAGGTAGAGTTGACAGGCAAGGTATGTGGGTGTTCTTAGGCCACTCGACGGTGCAGAAAGTTTTTTTTGGGGTTCTCGGGGATCGAAATCGGGGAACCGAGAACGCCAGTCGAGACTCTAACCGCTCCGCTACCGCCTCCCATTACTAACTACTCCACATATATAGTGTCTTATCTACAATGTTTTCGTTCGAAATCACTGAAGCACCCAAAGTGAGGCCCAGTCTGCAAGTAACTGATATTGGCCATTGGATCCGAACAGCAAAAGGAAAAGAGAAGGAGATAAACTGAAAGAGAAAAAAGACAAGCAGAGAGAAAGACGGAAGCTGCAGAGTGATAAACCGAGAGGGGAAAAGAGACAAGTTGAGCAGGAGAAAAACATTTTAAATTTGGGGGAAATTGCAGTCATGGGAAGCCCCCAGTCCAATTACCATCTGTTCCGGTCTCCAGGCCAAGTTTACCATCCTACAAGGATTATGAGGACATTGCCACCTTCTTAACGAGGTTCGAGCGAGTTGCCCGAGATGCTGGTACTGTATATACCTTCGCCGATAACCCTTTTTGCCGTTCGTCTGGGCTGCATCCTTACGGGAAGGTTACTGATCTCTACGCGTCCCTTCCATCATCCACCACTAAGAATACGAACACTGAACTGTAGAGGCACTATTTACTGGTTTCAGTAAGACTCTAAATGGTTCCGAGAAGATTTCAGGTAGGCCAAAATTTAAGTAGGGCAAATTACCATTACTTCGTTAACCAGTTATCTAGGATGTTTGATTATTGGGTTGATCCCCCTCGTTGGCGAGACGTATGAGAATATGATGTAATTTATCCTTCTTGACCAGATGCATTCTTCCGTAACACCTGAACTTCGCCTCTTTATCAATGAAAGGAGGCCGGCCCAGCTGAAGGATGCAATACAACTAGCGAATGATTGGGACTCCGCCCACAACGCCCATCCTAAGGTTTCCTACAATAGCGCGAAGAGATCTCCCCCTCGAATTCCTACTCTGCTGAGGATCCCACTTCGGGGCATCAAACTATCTCACCTGTGACAAAAATCATGTCACAATTGGGGAGAGGCTGAACACATACGACCACGCTATCCCCATAATCCTCGAGAATTCATGGACAAAACAACTGTCGCCGCCCCCTATAGGGTTGTATTGTTTATTGAGGATCGTAAGGTACCTTACTATTCAGTTTCGGGGACTAACAATGGGGCATGGTCATCAACTATCTGTGTGCTCTGGTGTCGTCGTAGTTTATGAAGAGGCCCTGCCAGACATTAACTCATCATTCTGTCCCAAGGCAAAAGTTGCTGACTATTTAGGATGCACCGATGAATTACCTGTTGTTAGGTGTCACTTACGGTGCCAATTTTACACTGGCTAGACTGATGCCGTATTTGGGCCCCGATTAAATTTGCTAGCGGTTTAATTGGGAATATTCCCGGTGTATTAGTTCCTAATAGTCCTGACTCTCAACTCGATTATTACCATTATCTTCATAATAATAAAGACCAAACATCGATGTTTCACTTCCACAAGATCCGTTATCTCCTCTTCTCATTGATGCCTCTGTTTCTCCTGCTGAATCCCTCTCATATGATGCCAAAGACGCTCCCCTTGTTGAATGTCAGCCTCTATCACCAGATGAGTTTCATCAACTACAGAAATCATGTTCTTCACTGCAGTGTCTATGTGCCAAGACTACCATTTGTGAAGTGGAGAAGGCACGAGATTGTGCCACCTACCAGTTTCTACTTGAACACGGCTTACTGTACCGGAAATGTCTCTCCTCCGATCGCCCACAACAGGTAAATAATTTATGTTTGGTTGTCCCCATTATGGACCGTCCTGTTATATACTACGTTTGACTCACGAATATCCTTTGGCTGGTCATTTCTCCCATCATAAGACTCTGATGAAGATCTCTAAAACTTTTATTGGCCAAAAATGTGCTCGAATATCTGTGATTACTGTCGTTTTAGCGACAAGTGTTATCGCATGTCAACTAGGAGACGGGTACGTCCAGTACCCTTCAGCCGTTACCAGTCGCGTCATCCTCAGATAAACATCGTAGCCTTCAGCCGTTACCTGACGTAATTGAGCCCTTCTCCTAAGTCCTCATCGATTTTGTAGGTCCATTGTCCTTGTTATTGTCTCCACCATCTGCAGGAAAGCAGTTTCAAGTCCTCAACGAAAATTCACCATTATTGGATCAGGAGGAAAACCTGTTGCAAGACCTCGATGAGATTTCACCTACATCTGAGCCCAGGGAAAAGTATATGTTCTCCTGCTCAAGTGAGGGTACTGACTATTCACCTCAGCTTAATTTAACGTCTGATGGCCCAGCTAGTTCTGGAAGACATGTTATTAATCTTGATCTCACTTTGAATCAGTCTACTCAGGTTGATGAGTACGACTTCACCCTCACCACTACAAAGTGAATACAATATGAAATCTATGTTGTGCCCATCTTTCTACTAATGCTGCCATGACTGTTACTACTACCAGGACGACTATTACTTCTTTTTTGGTTTAGTCACGGCCTGTGCCCTTATGTTCGCTTTTTATTTTGTTGCATCTTTAATTTTGGGAATTTTGCTTGTTGGTTTGATTTGCTAATGTTTAGGTTGATTTTGACTATATTTGTGTATATTCTTCTCACATTTCTGCCTTCAAGTATATTTTGGATAGACTACAGTAACACGTGCCTCGGAGCTCACAGTCACTTTCTCTGACTTGTTAAGAAAGCTGGTACTGGAACTCTTACAAGTGATGGAAGATCTGCATTTACGGTGCGAACAGTTGAAGCAAGCTTTGTCCTCGGGATCCATTCTGCGGCTTCCGGACCCCAGCCAGACATTCGTCCTGCGCACCGACGCTTCAAATTATGGATTGGGAGCTGTATTTCTCCATTACCATGATGATCATGCACATCCCATCTCTTACGCCAGTCGGAAACTATTACAGGGGGAGCAACGTTACTTTACAATCCGAAAGGAGATGCATGGCTATAGTCTTTGGCGTCCAGATCCTTGACTTCTACCTGAGAGGGATTGAATTTATCCATGAAGTAGACCACAAGCCTCTAATATTGGAGCGTACATGCTCAGCCGGCAATAGTTCTTCTCTGTTTGATTCTTGCACTCCAGCCTTTTACAAATGTTTTGTGTGCTTTTGCGGGTCAGCTGCAGTTATCCTTAGTCATCGGCTGTGCAGTAGATGCATTGATGGGGGCATGTGTGAGGAATTACATCTGCCGCGTCCCGGTAACGGTGATTACCAATTTCACTTTCACCAGCCGGCCTGCTTCGGGGCTTCAAGTACTTGTTGGCCGGTACCACGTCAACACTCTCACTCGCGTGTCCAGGGGGTAAGGGGTAGTCTAGCCAAGGTTACGCCGGGGCCGGGCATCGCTGTGACGGGCAGACAACAATAGCTCTCCACGCTGACAACACCTCCACCACCAAGCTGTGTTTCTCATCCATTGAAAGCCTTTCTGAAGACGCGGGCGCTGTCCTTGACGGCCCTTCACTAACGCACACCATTCAACACTACCCGCTGTCTGAAATGGTATCTACGGTGCTGAAGATTGTTGTTGCAATTCACCTCTCCCCAGGCGGCAGGACAGGGAGTTCTTAGGGTGACATTACCCCTGCTCTGATCTCACTATTGTTAGTGTTGCAGTTTGTTGTTTGGTTCCTGTTACTTGGAGGCTAGCCAGTTATTCATTTTATTTTTTGTGTAAATATATTCGGGGTATTCATATTCCTTGACTGTTCCTCCTCCATATTTCTCAAAATTGATAATATAATTTGATAACCACCTCGGGCCTGACACACAACAACAACAACACACACCCCACAACACCCGCACCACACCCACTTAAATAATATACCCATCAAACACTACTACATATACACCAATCACTGACAGTCCCCCTCCCCCCCAACACTACACGTTAGTTACACCCAATGTAATCAGGGCCTATCTTACACCCCACAAGCATCAGACAAGCCACACCCAAGACACACACAACACTCAACAACGCCTGTTTCCTCCTTGGCAGCGAGGACCCGATCAATGGCGCCTGACTGAGAGCCGACCATTAGCAGAGAACTGGCGGCTCCTCTGTCTTCCTGCCTCCTCTCCTTCCTCCCCCTCTTCCATCTTTCCCCTCTTGGTCCTCCGCCTTCTCTCATCCTTTTGTTGCCACTCGTCTGAGCACACGAAGCTTTACTTGCCGCTGATGTACTTGTATATAATCATTTATCTAAAATGTTATTCACGTTGTTTTTAAGTAAAAACTTAGTGGTGGTGATTAGTGATAATGATGGTTGTAATAGTGCGTGGCATTGGCATACCAGGAAAGACAATAAAAACGACCATGGTGGCTGATAGTAATGGTGAGTAAAATACGTCTGTGATCACTGACAGCAGTCCGTTTCTGTCTCCTTTTACTGTCTATATTTTCATTTTTTATCCAAAGCTGGCTGTTGCGTATATGCACGCAACGAAAGCACTTGATCTCGTGCCAACGGTCTTAAATCTTTCGAATTTTCTACCATCTGGCCTCGACTTCACTCTACTACTAAATTTATATGTATTGTATAATATCTCACCTGACTCCTCGGACTATGTAAAATTTGTCGACTATATAGCATCAAAAGTGGAGCACATCTCATTTCATTTTCCTTTAGCATAGATTTCCATTTTTGGCGATTTCAATGTTCACAATCAGTCTTGAGTTTCATCTTCTTTCACTGACCAACCTGGTGAACAAGCCTCCAACTGTTCTAACCTCCAACACCAATAGTACCTGGTGGAGCAACCTACCCGTATTCCTGGCCGCCTTGGAAACACACCCAACATTAATGATATTATTCGAACTACTAACCTTTCTGCTTACTCTTTAAAATTATTATCTCATTTGTGTTCCTTCGATCACATTTTTTTTTTATGTAACCTGTCACATCGCTCCGGTGCCGTCCCGGGACCCACCTAAGCGGAACGCTTCTGGCATTTAAATTGAGCTACGTGGGAATACCTAGGGCAGTATTACTCAGATTTTCCATGGAATGATCATTACTTCCATATCAGAGACACATCTCTTTGTTGCGAGCGCATAACTGAGGTAATTGTCTCCGCCATGGAGGCGTACATTCCACACACTTTATTTAATTATAAAACCAGTCAAACTTGGTTTAACTCTGCTTGTTCGCTTGATGTCCAAGATAGAGAGGCGGTTTACAGACGGCACAGTAGTAATCCATCTCCTTAAATGCTTGCTCTTTATATTTCTGCCCGTAACATTGCCAAATATTTTCTTTAACACACCAAAAATTTCTTCATGCATTGAAAATGTCAAAATCTTTCTAAATCAAACTCTTTTCGTGACTTCTGGCATCTAGCTAATTACATCTCTAACAAGTTTTCTTCTGCATCTTTCCCTCCTATACTTCACCCATATGGTTTCACAGCTGTCTCATCTATTTATAAAGCTGAACTCTGCTCAATTCTTTGCTAAAAATTATACTCTGGTTGATAAAAGGTTTGTTCCTCCTTCTCCTCCATTCTGTGACTATGTTATGCCTGCTGTGAAGATTTTTCGTAATAATGTTCTCCTTGCCTTTTGTGGCCAATGTTATCGGAAGGCTTACGGTCCTGACGGAATCCCTCCTATTGTTCTCAAAAACTATGCTTCTGTGCTTGCACCGTGCCTGGTCAAACTTTTCCGTCATTGTCTATCAAGTTCCACCTTTCCTTCTTGCTAGAAGTTTGCTCACATCGAACCTGTTCTTAAGAAGGGTGACCGTTCTAATCCGTCAAGCAACCGTTCTATAGTTTTGACTTTCTGCCATTCAAATGCTTTTGAATATATACCTAATAAGAAATTATTAAACATCACAATCTTCTATCTGATCGTCAATACTGTTTCCGGTAAGGGCGATCTAATGGCGATCGTCTAGCTTTCCTAACTGAATCATGGTCATATTCATTTAGGGGTATCGGTGAAACTTTTTGCTTTTGCCCTTGACATATCTAAAGTTTTTTGATAGAGTCTGGCACATATCATTAATTTCCAAACTACCCTCATTTGGTTTGTAGCCTGCACGTTCATCTTAAGTTTCCTTCCAAACCGAGGTATTTCAGCTACTGTAGACGGTCAATGTTCTTCTCCAATAGTCTAAAGTCTATCAATAGTGGTGTTCCTCAGGGTTCTGTCCTATCGGTATATATATATATATATATATATATATATATATATATATATATATATATATATATATATATATATATATATATATATATATATATATATATATATAATATATATATATATATATATACCATATATATATAATAAATATATATATTTTTTTTTTTTTTTTTTACAACTGTGACTATAGCGCCTGTAGGCAGTGGTGACCCAGGGCTCGGATGGTAGGCTCTGGAGGTTCACTTGAGGGCTGTGATGGTCGCCCTCGCCCGTGGTGGTGCAGGCAGGATTTTTATAGTGACGCCTGTAGAGGCTCAAGCCGCCCCCCTGTGTCCTCCGATGCACTCGCAGTCGAAGGTAGAGATGATAGGCAGGTGCATGGGTGTTCTTAGGCCACTCGACGGTGCAGAAAGATTTTGGTTTTTTCGGGGATCGAACTCGGGTCACCGAGAACGCCAGTCGGAGACACTAACCACCGCTACCGCCTCCCCAGGCNATATCGTCCTTGGAATGTAAGCAGCTGACACTGATATTTTTTAACCAAGTAGTTAACCCCTTCACGCCAGATCTTTCCTTCGCTATATAAAATTTGTATGTTGTCGAGCCATAAATTACGAAAGTAACTGAATATATCAAATTAGCTAGTGCGCAAGGATACTAAACAGGTCATATCTATAAAATATTGCTAATATTCACTAAAAATCATCTAATGGTAGTCAAAATACAATGGAAATTACGTTCTGGGTGCGAGATAGTTAATGACCAAAGATAGATGAACACCTCACCCACAGGACCCTTTGCCTCGCACACACACTCCCAGCCATCACAAATAGGCAACCCTTCTCAGCAGCCAGTCGTGGGTAGACGCACAATATCTTGGGAGCTAAAAAAGTATTGCGAGAAGACCTTGGCGGCGGTAACGTGTGTGTGAAAATATTGTAGATGGTCTAGATTTTTCTGTGTGTGCAATTGAAGTACTGTTTCAATACGGAACTTCTACGTCGTGTAAATGTTTAAGTTTGCAGATTGCTTTACATGTTTTTGAGGAGTCAGGTTTGTGTTTGATTATTATTATTGTTGCCATTACCAATTACTGTTATTATTTCCAGTGGCGGCTCGTGATAAAATACAATGGAGGGACTGCAAGCTTTACACAACAGTAGGATATACAAATTTTACCTATCTCAGGTATGATTTGTAGTTGATGTTCACGGATTTCAGGGCATGGTAGTAGTGGTGGTGGTAGAAGGGATGGTGGGGGTGGTAGTGTTGGTAGAGGGGATGGCTGAGGTGGTGATGGTAGAATTACAGTATTACTTGAAAATAAAGTCTGCACCGCTTGATTTCAGTCTTTTCATTTAATGTCAGCTGGGATAAGTTTTTGCAAATACTTCACTCGATTTCCATAGTCCGGTAATTAAGGAAAGCACGATATACCACACCGTCTACACGCACTGTAAACACGAGAGGGACGAGACTCGGCTGCCTCGGCTGCAGCTCTGTGTGTTCACAAGTGGCGCGGCGGCAGCGCAGACATGAATCTGCGTGTGGCGAGAATCCACTTTATGCGTGTGGCGAGGACATTGATATCTTGGAAAGTTTTACATACCTTGGTAGCGCAGTCCATAATGATGGCGGGTCATGTCAAGAAGTCTTAAGACAGATTGGCATAGCCCATGGTGTTATGGACTCGCTCAGCACGAGTATTTGGCGTTGTCGGTACCTGTGCAGGAGGACAAAGATCCGGATCTTTAAGTCGCTTGTGATCCCTGTCTTACTCTATGGTTGTCAACATGGACACTAAATAGTGACTTGAAAGGCGAATCGATGCCTTTGGTAATAAGTGTCTTTAAAGAATCATGGGGTATCGCTGGGATGACTACGTGTCAAATCAGCTATTGCACCGTGAGACTGAATCGAGGCCTATTACCTGCATAGTTCGTCAGCGCCAACTTCGGCTATATGGGCATGTAGCACGCTACCTTGAAACCGATCCTTCCCATCGAGTTTTATCTGTAAGAGACAATCCGGCGTGGAGGAGGCCAAGGGGGCGCCCACAAGGCTCGTGGCTGGGTCAAGTTGATGCTTCCTGTCGAGAGTTGCTTGGTATGGGAAGGGAGCCTGCATGGGGACTCGCGCGTGGTGACCCCCGGGAGTGATGTCATAGGGTGGGCGAGGCGACGCGCCCCCCGGCGTATGCCCCCAATGATTGATGATTGATATCATCCTCAGGTCATCACACACGAGACAGGAGGCACAAGCACCCAAGACTCCTTCCTCCAGCCCGATCCGATCCGATGGTGTTTGGGGTATAATGCCTTGTCAACGGCACCCCTGCGGTGGTTTTCTGCAACTTTATTTCTTTGTTGCTTGTGGTGTTACTGCTGGGTGTTTAAGTCCTTTGTTGCTTGTGGTGTTACTGCTGGGTGTTAAGTCCTTTTTGTTGCTTGTGGTGTTACTGCTGGGTGTTAAGTCCTTTTGTTGCTTGTGGTGTTACTGTTTGGGTGTTCGTTCTTTTGTTGCTTGTGGTGTTACTGCTGGGTGTTCAGTTCTTTGTTGCTTGTGGTGTTACTGCTTGGGTGTTCAGTTCTTTGTTGCTTGTGGTGTTACTGTTGGGTGTTCAGTTCTTTTGTTGCTTGTGGTGTTACTGCTGGGTGTTCAGTTCTTTTGTTGCTTGTGGTGTTAAGTCCTTTTGTTGCTTGTGGTGTTAAGTCCTTTTGTTGCTTGTGGTGTTACTGTTGGGTGTTAAGTCCTTTTGTGCTTTGGGTGTTACTGCTGGGTGTTAATTCCTTTTGTTGCTTGGGTGTTACTGTTGGGTTGTTTCAGTTCTTTTGTTGCTTGTGGTGTTTACTGTTGGGTGTTCAGTTCTTTGTTGCTTGTGGTGTTACTGCTGGTGTTCAGTTCTTTTGTTGCTTGTGGTGTTACTGTTGGTGTTCAGTTCTTTTGTTGCTTGTGGTGTTACTGTTGGTGTTCAGTTCTTTTGTTGCTTGTGGTGTTCTGCTGGTGTTCAGTTCTTTGTTGCTTGTGTGTTACTGTTGGTGTTCAGTTCTTTTGTTGCTTGTGGTGTTACTGCTGGGTGTTCAGTTCTTTTGTTGCTTGTGGTGTTACTGTTGGGTGTTCAGTTCTTTGTTGCTTGTGGTGTTTACTCTTGGGTGTTCAGTTCTTTTTTGCTTGTGTTTACTGTTGGGTGTTAATTCCTTTTGTTGCTTGTGGTGTTACTGTTGGGTTTTTAATTCCTTTTGTTGCTTGTGGTGTTACTGTTGGGTGTTCAGTTTTTTTTGTTGCTTGTGGTGTTACTGCTGGGTGTTCAGTTCTTTTGTTGCTTGTGGTGTTACTGTTGGGTGTTCAGTTCTTTTGTTGCTTGTGGTGTTACTGTTGGGTGTTAATTCCTTTTGTTGCTTGTGGTGTTACTGCTGGGTGTTCAGTTCTTTTGTTGCTTGTGGTGTTTTCTGTTGGGTGTTCAGTTCTTTTTTTGCTTGTGGTGTTACGTTGGGTGTTCAGTTCTTTTGTTGCTTGTGGTGTTACTGTTGGGTGTTCAGTTCTTTTGTTGCTTGTGGTTGTTACTGTTGGGTTTTTAATTCCTTTTGTTGCTTGTGGTGTTACTGTTGGGTGTTTCAGTTCTTTTGTTGCTTGTGGTGTTACTGTTGGTGTTCAGTTCTTTTGTTGCTTGTGGTGTACTGTTGGTGTTCAGTTCTTTTGTTGTTTGTGGTTTTACTGTTGGGTGTTCAGTTTTTTTGTTGCTTGTGGGGTTACTGTTTTGGGGGGGTTTAGTTCTTTTGTTGCTTTGTGGTGTTACTGTTGGGTGTTAATTCCTTTTGTTTTCTTGTGGTGTTACTGTTGGGGTGTTTTAAATTTCCTTTTGTTGCTTGTGGGGTTACTGTTGGTGTTAATTCCTTTTGTTGCTTGGGGGTGTTACTGTTGGGTGTTCAGTTTCTTTTGTTGCTTGTGGTGTTACTGCTGGGTGTTCAGTTCTTTTGTTGCTTGTGGTGTTACTGTTGGGTGTTCAGTTCTTTTAAAACCTATTTCCTCTCTTCCTCCAAAAAGGGGAACAAGACATCTCTGGGTTTAAATTTTATTTCTTGTGGGTTTTCAAAGTTGAATAAAATTATTTTTACTATTATTTCATTATATTTTAATTATACGGCTGCTGTAATTTCTGTCTTTTCCCTATTGTAGCCCGGGCATTGTAGTAAAGTGTCGACTTTTTTGTGTCGCCATCTGTGTCTCCTTCGTCCTGCAGTTCAAGGCTGTTAGTTCTGAGTTTAAGAGTAATGTTTTACTCTGGCCTATTATCATACATTTTTTTTTCCCTTCCTCCCATTTGTTTCTTATATTCTCTCTATATAACCAGGCTGATTTTTTCTCCATTTCTTCCCTTTCCCCTGCTTTGTATCCCATGTCTCTATCTTCTTATTCAATTTCTCTCTTTTCATTCTTCCCCAAATTTCCCTAAAGACTACTCCAATTTCCTCAAAAGGGACTTGAAATTTTTATCCATTTATTTTTTTGACCTTTTTTGTCTCCTCCATTACTCTTCTTTAAAATTCATTTCTTTCTTCCTTCATCCTCCATTGCCCTACCCCAACCTTGCCTTCATGATTCTTGTCTTGACCAGAGTGTCCTTTTCCCCTCTCCCCTGCCAGTGTTGCACAGCCTTTTGCCCCCACAATTGTCCTGTGCACTGTTTTTTCTATTTTTGAAATTTTTTTTCCATTCCTCTTTGTTGAAATTTGAGACTTTGCATGTATATAGATGGTAATGCTACTGTTTCCAAAAATTTTTCCCAACCCAGTAGTCTTTGCAGCTCTTCAAATTAGTTTAGACGTCTGTTCTCATTTTCTTGCCTTTTTAAATGCATTTTTTTCTTATTTCGTGAAAATTTTTGCTGTTTTTTTTTTTCCCAAATACTTTTTTTGGGTCCACTCCCCTGCACCCTTCTATTTCTGTTATTTCTTTTTTAACGTTAAAAACAGTATCATTTACTTTTCTCCTTATTTAGTTCCGGCCCACATTTTTCACTAATTGCCTCAGTGCTGTCAGGTTTCTTCGGCTTCTTCCAACGACTCTGATATTGTAGTCCATCATCACAAAAAAATAGGGAAATTTATTTTTATTCTTTCATCTTTGTTTTGTTATCCTAATTCCTTTTTTCTTCCTATTTGTCTATGACCTGTAGTTAGCTTTTTTGAAAAGTGTGGCCGACCCGTCACCCTTTGTCTATGCCACTGCTTTTTTCAATCTCTTTTCTTTACCTCCTTTTTGATTTTTTTGTTTTATTTTTTTCATATATATTTTTCACACTTTTCATTATCCTGCTGTAAATTTTTTATTTTCTTTAATGTGCAATCAACTTCTCTTTTTTCATGGGGGGTCATAGCATAGGCCTTTCTGAAGTCAATCCTCCCACAAATAATTTTTTTTTGTTGTATGCTTGTTATGCAGTGTTGTAGTAACTATAGGTTGTCCCCAGCCCCTTTCCCCTTTTGTAAATCCTCTTGCTCTTCTTTGCCCCTCTCCATTAAGCTTTATGTATCTCATTTTTTTCTTTCAAAATTTTCCTAAAAATTATACATTTGGTTTGTCAGAGTTAGGGGTCTTAAAACAGGGCAGGATTATGACTTTTGGTGCCCCTGGCTAATTAAAAAAGTGGGCCCCCTCAAAGGGGCCCCCTCTAACTCGCCCGCCCCGAATTTTTTACATTTTATAGCAAAATAAACGGTGAAAAACAATATACATATACGCTACATTCACAATAAGTGTTTTACTTGGTTTTTGCACGATGTAAAAAAACATGGACTGGGGGGCCCCTGATTTCAGCAGGGCCCCAAACGGGCCCTTTTTCTCAAAAAGGCCTCAAATGAGGGGCCCCAATCTCAAATAAAATGCCTCAAACGGGGCCCTTTTTCTCAAATTTTTTTGTAATTTTATTTTTAAATTAAAAGATTTATTCAGCAATGTAAAAAATTATTTTTTTAAAAAAAAAAAAAATATGGGGAAAACTTTTTGCGGGACCCCCGGTTTGGGGCCCCCCAAGCTTGAGGGGCCCTAGGGTTTTCAGCCTATACTAGCCTATAGGATAATCCGGCCCCTGGTCTTTTAAAACTTTTACTTTGGTTTACTCTTTCTGGGGTCAATATGTTTTGATTCTTTCCAACTTTCTGGTATTTTTTTCCCCCTATTTAGTATTCTATTTAAAAAATTTTTTTTAGTTGTCTCTACAAAACTTCTGTTACTCAATGCTTTTACTAGCTCGGTTTGATTTTCAGGCCTGCGCTTTACCATTTTTTATGCTTTTTATATGCTTTAAATAATCCTTAAAAAATATTTCCTTAATTTCATTTTTTTACATTTCTTTTTTTCTGTGTTTTCCTACATGTGTTTTCTCAGTAGTCCTGTACGTCTCTTCCTCTTCCTCCATTAGCTTTCATACCTTTCCCTTTCTTCTCCATTCCAGATCATCTTTAAAACGTTTTAATTTCGTGAATATACCTCCCAGTTCGAATTTTTGCCTTTCCCCCTCCTGTGGTGGTATCCTTTTTCCTTCCTTGTATACCCCATATCTTTTGTCTTGTTTTTTCCTTTCCTTTAAAGTGTTTATTTTCCCAGAGTTTTTCCCCGGATTCCTTTTTCTCTAATTCCCCTGTTGTCCCCTCTTTATGTTTGAACATTTCATTTTTATCAACTTTTTTACTAGTTTTTTTTTTTTTTCTTGATACCTCTCCCTAACATCTCCTTCTGTTTGCCTATAGTGTTCCTCCCCTGTCGTTTAGTGCCTTCCCGTTCTTGATTTCCCTTTTATTACCTCCGCCAAAGAAGTTGGAGGAGTTATGTTTTCCCCCCGATCTGTCTGTCTGTCTGTCTGTTTGTTAGTGACAGGATTTTCTCGAAAAGTTTACGAATAGATTTGGACCAAACTCGGTATACCAAGTCTATTTGGTATAAGGAAGAAAATGATTTAATTTTGGTGAAATCTATTGACAACTGTTGCCATGGCAAAACCCAAATTTATGAAATATTCCGGCCGGAGGTATGCGCTCATACGGATGCATATATATACCGTATTTGCCGGCGCAAAAAGACGCACCTCCGCATAAGACGCACCCCTATTTTACAGGAGGTTTTGAGAAGAAAAAAACCTTTTTTTTTTTTAAGGGAATAAATTCGTAAATTTATCATGTTATTATAAAAATAAAAGGATTTGTAGGGGAAAGCAAATGATTATGAGCCTGTACCTAAATACAATATTCACAGTGCAGTGAATGTGAATGAAAAAATTTACTATTTAAAAAGTCAAGGGAATGACAGGGTAATCAAAATCGGGCATAAATATTGCAGGATCCCCCACGAATTGATATTCTAATATTTTGCTACCTATGACAATAGCTTGGATTTAATGTTGTAGGTATGCCTTTGTTGCTTTTCTACTATGTGTTTAGACTTGTGGGAATATTTGAAGTATAGATATTGGTATTATTTTGGTAAATGGGCTTTCAAAAGTCCTAGGACTCTTACCTACATCATCGTGTAGCATTCTTCATTTTGAGTATTTTGAGCCCCATTTCCCATGGCGCAATTGAATAATAATGGCATTTCACGTAGTACCGAAAATCTACCGTTATTTCAGCCGAAAGTTAAGTTAGGGTAAATCAGATTAGGTTAGGTTAGAGGTGGGTTTGGTTTAGCAACAGATGATATAGAGAAAAAACGAATATTACCAATAATATGGCAGTGTGAAGCGTAGCAATGTTTGCGGGGCGGACCTGGAGGGGCAGGTTGCCCCCCTCCCCACACACACATGTAAACAAACTTTGATGTCCGACAAAAACGAGAGCCAGATTAATTCAAAACTATTCAGGAGGACTAAGTTTCGGCCTCAAAATCTGTGGTTGCCCAATAATATAAATTTACGAAGATATTTAGGTAACACTGTCTGTAAGGTAGCCATCTCTACCTTGTTGTTATTGTTGTAATTGTTGAAGGGCACCGTTGTCGGGATCGACGATATTTGCCCTGGTTTACACCTATGAATCTATCACAGTCGCGAGGGTTGATTAGTCTTCTTTAGGAAGGTACAGATGAAGGCTGGTTCACACTCTGAAATCACGGCAGCGTTCAGTCAGCCGTGCCTTGTATTCAACTATTCGTCACGGTTCTGTCATTTTCGGCAGTTCCTGCTCACCCTCTAAGCAGACATATGGTGCCTCAGAGGCTATGGTTGAAGAAATTTGCATTAATAGCACTTCTGGTGGATGAAGAAGAGGAGTTGAACTCTAAAAGACACTGTTTTGGGTACATAAAGCCTTGAGAAAACGACAATTATGAGCACGGCACGGTTTCATTACGTTAAAATATTCTTCCCCAGAAACTGTTACGTGACAGGGCGGTGGTGTATTGGAGCCGTGAAGGCGGCGCACCGTTTAGTGTAACACGTCTCTTTGTTTGAATGCAAGAAATTCAGAGAGTTGTAGAGGTACAGGGGTGAGGATTGAGGGGTTGAGGTGGTACAAAGGCCTATGCTGTCTCCTATCCCACCTTGCTTACCACTGTAGCGGCACTAACACACACACACACCTGCATCGGCTTAGGCCACCCTCCTACTGGGACCAGGATTAGAGGGTGACCTGACACTGACCTGACTTGTCCTCGCCGACATAACTGCAACACCAGCCAGGTAATTCAGTCAGCCACAGGACACACATAGACACTCACGCCGCGCACCTCTTGTCCCCACGTTGTACAATGACTCGCTGTCAAATAAACAACAAAGCCACGACGCCTTTTCTCCATACTTGTGTGTATAGACAGACTCCCCAAGATACTACACCTCCCTCTCACCGCTCACACTCCTTCAAATAAAACTTTAACACGCTCTTTGTTTCACTATTCCATATCAACAATACTCAGTCCAGCGAAAATTCTATCACCATTTTCTGCCTCCCTTCTATCATCTCCTTCCAACTGTTGTGTCAACTTGTGTGGCCCGAGTCGAATGCGGGTTAATTAAGGCGACATCTAATATGCGGGATGTTTGTCTTTTCCATGGGTGCGGGGAGGAGTCTGAGCGGGTAATGACCCATGGTGGTGCGCGGAGGGCGTCGCCGAGTGAAGTATCCCTGGTGAAGCGGCAGACCTGAGATATCAGACGTTTTACAATGGAGAGCAGCAGCGGGGTGTGGATGATGTTTACATCTGACACGGCCATCTTGGCAGCAACAATCGCTATCTTGTTGCCCCAGCTCTTATTTTCTCTTAAACTCCAACCTTTTCTTAGTATTATGCATTACTGTTGATAACACAGTTACTAATTTGTGCTCAGTGGACTACTGCTCAACACAGATCACTCCAGACCCCTTTAGTAATACACCACCGGCTGTTCTGCATTCTCTGCCCGACCTCTCATGCGCTAATATGGCCGCATTAGACGCAGGCTGAACTTTGCATTCCTTTTTAGGGGAAAAAACTGCGTCTTAAGCCCCGTCCACACTACCACTCACCACCGTCGGTGCTTGCCGTCGGTGCTTGCCGACGGGAAGCACCGTTGCCAGGGTTGTGTCCACACGAACGGTTTTGTTCGGCGGTCAGCGCGCTTCCTGATTTCAAAGTGAGAGTCATGTTTTCTGCATATCGTGTACTCTCACTCGAAATTATGAAATAACCACAGGAGGTTTAGAAAAACTGACCCAACTATCATCTTCATGACACATTTCTGCATATCAAAGCAAGAAAATATACGAAAACCTTTTTGTGTATTCTAAAAATATAGCAAAAAGAAATAGTGTATAAACATTTTTCTCACTTTTTGTCTTCAACTCGCTGCAATTTCCCGACTATTTTTCCATTTAATTTTTGATCACATATTCGTAATCAGCTGACTTTCTTGGTTCTGATGGTATACGGTATATAGCAATGGCAAAATATCTAGATAGTGAAAACTGCCGATAACTTGAAGCATGTGTTTGGCGCTGACCCGTGAGTGACGGGCATGCCCGCCCAATATTAAAACCTGCTGAATGTTGCGGGCAGCGCCGACGGTTAAATTTTGCTCGTCGGCATCGTGTCCACACTGCCACTTTTGAGTGACGAACACTGTTCGACGGCAAGCGCCGACGGTGGTGAGTGGTAGTGTGGACGGGGCTTTATGCGCCGGCAAATACGGTGTATATATATATATATATATATATATATATATATTATATATATATATATATATATATATATATATATATATATATATATATATATATATATATATATATATATATATATATATATTTGATTAAATATTCGGCGGAGGTATGCGCTCTACTGAATGCCCCCCCCCCTAGTTTCTTCTGTAATCCATGGTGGCTCCTTATCTTCCTTATCTAGTCTCTCCTTTCTTGTATACACTCCTTTCAAATTTTTCTCAGCAATTTCTTTCATAATTGCTTCTAACTTTTCTATATTCATGTTCTGTTCTTCTAAGAATCTCTTTTCTACTTCCCTTACACATATCGATAAGGATTCTTCATCTTTCTTATAGTATTCCACTCTTCTCTCCTCTCCCAGCCTTCCTCTCTCCTCTTCTCCGATCAGTTGTATTTGTAACATGTTATGATCCGATATATCAGTTCTTCCTTTTTCTTCATCTATTTCCATATCAACATATTTCTCATATAGCTTTTCGTTCACCATTGCATAATTATTACGCTCCTTTTTCCTCCACTTTCCCAGGTCATGTTCCTTTACACTTGATATCATTGTTAAATAGTATTAGTCCAAACTCTTCCATCCAGTTGATCACCATATTTCCTCCTCCATCTAACTTCTGTGATCCCAAGAATCCCACATGACCATTAAAGTCTCCAATAACCATAAATCTTTCGTCTTCCTTTTCCTTCGTTAGTTTCTCAATCTCCCGTTTCATACTCAATCTCTTCTTTTTATCTTCTTCTTTATTATTACTGGGAAAATATACTATAAACAAATGGAAACTATACCCTTGCACTGTACATATTGTGTGTAGTATATCTTTATTTTTGCTTTCACTTCTTATAATTTCTATGTCATCCTCTTCTCTTGTTAGAATCATTAGACCTCCTTTTTTCTCCTTTTCATCTCTCATACTACTAAAATACCTTAAATGATCTGAAATTCTTATTTGATCTACCTTGAGCTGAGTCTCAGTAAGGCACAGTATTGTGTTCTTATCTATAAGATTTTCTACCTCAGATATCTTCACATTTGTTAGTCTTTGTATATTTAAACATTTTATTTTTATACACTTACGTGTCTCTTTATTCTTTTTGTCTTCTTTAAATTTTCTTATCTCTTCTCTTGTCTTACTTCTTAAAAATTTCTTTTACATATTGCTTCCTTCTTAATATACAATCCAGTTTCTCCGGCATCCTTTCTTCTCTTCATCTCCTCTCTGAGTTCTTGGTCTTTCTCTCTCTGTGCTTTTGTTAGATCTGGTGCAATAATCACCTTTCTAAATACCTCCAATCGTGCGTTTCTAAGGTTACTTGCGTTCTTTACTATTTCCCACTTGACCTTTGCACTCTTTAGGTTCACCAATAAGGGTCTTGGTCTTCTCTGTCCTTCACCTCTTCTGTCAATCCCCAACCTTACCACTTCTGCTATATCCCCTTGTAATTGTACTCCAACACCTTCCTTGATGATTGCTTCACAAAACTCTCTATCCTGCTCTTCTCTTTCTTGTAGTGCATCTCCTTCAGCCTCGATCACACTATACATTACCAAGTTTGCTGCTCTTTGTCTTTTATTGTCTTCTTCTCTTACTACCAGAATTATCTCCTCCTTCATCTCCTTAAGGATTTCTGTCTTCACTATTTCTTTAGTTTCCTTAACCATGTCTTCTCTTAGTTCCTTCCATTTATCTTCCAAGCAACTCATCTGGACATGTAGTTTTTTATTTTCTTGCTCCAGAGCTTTCATTCTGTCTAGCAAGTTTCTTACCTCTCCCCTACAGGGTGCACAGAACCATGGCTGTTATTTAGCCTTATTTAATGCTTTATACAATTCCACACTGACCTTCTCGCAGCCAGCATGGAACCAGAGGCTGCATTTGTCACATTGCAGGCAAGTAGTATATTACCATACACTAAGCCCAGTGTATGGTAATGGACGACCCTCCAGACATGGGTGATAGGGGCAAGGACAGCACCAGCAGGGACACTGAGGGGGAGGGAACAGCCACAGGACTGACTCACTCCCTGACTCCTCACTCACCTGCTGCTACAGAGGTACGGCCGCCCCCTCACCACACGCCCCGGTCGCCCCTCACTGCACCAACACTCGCCGCACCGCCTGGCCTGTTCTGCCTGGCTGCAGCGCCACCACCTCCATGCACTTCCACTCCACCATTCTCTACCAAAGCAAAAACAAAAAGAACAAAATCTCAAAGGGATTGTCATGTTTGTAAACACACTACTAAGCAAAAAGCGATTAGAAAATGAACCTCCTATTCCTGCCAGGAGTGCGATGTATCCTTGTGTCCGGGAGTGTTTTGTGCACTACCACACAGGACAAATGCTGAATGTGGAACCAGGTACATGACTATTTTCCTACATGTGTGTGTGAGTGTGTGTGTGTGTTCCTGCATGTGTATGAAAAATAGGATGTAAATATATAATTATTTTCCTGGAATTTAATATATTTGTAACCTTTTTTATTTTTTTGTGAAATCTTAAATTTTTCATAAAATTTGGATTGAATAGATTTTTTGGTGTATGAAACACTTTTTCCCCAAAATATGGGTCTCAAAACTACTGTGTCCTTTACACTGAAGGTGAAAAACAAAAATCCCCTTAAAGTAGCAAAGTAATGTAATTTTCTCTGCCAAGCTGTGGAAGCACCTTGGATTATGATAAAAGGTTATGCTGATGCTGAAAAATAAATATATAAAATTATATATATTTTTTTCCCCCCTGAAGATAGTCTTGAATATAGAGATGGGGTTGGATGGAACCCATTACCCCGGACACAGGGCTAGTGTGACATCCGGGTTACCAGTGACCACAGTGACCTTCCCCAGGTTTCCCCAGGTACTCCATTTATCAACCCCCAAAGGAAGCGGCGTAGCTAAGCATCTATCATCAATGGGGGGGCACTGTAGCAAGCGAGACTCAGGAGCATTGTGATGCCACATAGAAGGATATTGGGGCATATCATCAGTCACAGTGTAATGCCCATTATTCGGGAGAGATAGTATGAGAATTATTATCATATAATTCCCGAGTTATGTCTCGTAAGCAGTTCATTTTTTTTAGTTTCACGGGTGACTCATCGCCCTTCTTTCTTATCCGCCATTTTTTCTCATCTTCTTTCCTTCCTTACGCGCCATTTTGTTTATCTTCTTTCCTTCATTCCCCGCCATTTCTTTCTTCCTTTCTTCCACTCCCCCCCCCGACATGCCGGGTTGCGAGTAAAAATTCGTGGAATAATTTTTCCCGATCGTGATAACTAATGGATTCAATTCTTTTCATTCTCCCCCAACATCATATCAGATTAGGAAACCCCTCCTAATTTTAAAAGTTTTTTAAAAATAACCCCCTCGTTATCGTCACGTTCATAAATGATATCTTAGTAAATTTTACCAAATTGAAAGTCTCCCAAATTTCTATGCCACCTCCATACCTTCGCCCCAAAAGACCGTTCGGCCCTTTGACATAAAAAGAAATCACACCCTTTTTGGAATAAGATTAAACATTTTAAATTTTCTATATCAAATAACGGCTGTATTATAGGACCCTTGTTTTAGGTACACGAGCATTATTTAATTATTTTGGGGATTATAAGCTCTTCATTTGAGTCACTCGAGACCATTCAAAAAACTCCCCTTTTAGCGAGGGCCCAACCCCCGTGAGACGCGGGTCTAAACCCCATCCTTCCGTAGGAAATCGCCCGCGTTACGCCCCTTTTTCCCCCCCCCCCCCTTTCCTTTTTAAAATTTTGTTTCTAATTTCAAATATGGGTATCGAGTTTATTTTTCGCAAATAAGGAGGCCTCCCCATCCTTATAATATTATTAACGATCTAAACCCATCCTTTCTCGTGGGAGGTTCGACGGGGGATCGTTCCTTTCCTTTTCAGGTCCATGGTCTTAGAATCCACACCACAACTCATTACTCTCACATTTTTTTTCCTATATATATATATATTAAATGTTCCCTTTAATGCTCAGTTGATACGGAATAGGTGATATTCTGAGAATGATTTATTAGGAATTTTTAGCTCTTAAGCTCAGCTCATTTTCCCGGGAGAAATTTCCCATCAGGTGGGAAAGGTTTTTTTTTAATCCCATTAGAGTTTTTCTGGGGTTTAAATTAACCCTTTTATGTTGTTGTGATCTCAAGCAAAAGACATACTATTTTAGTAGAATAATAGGATATGTTTTTTAAAAAATGTTCTTTTGTTATTATAAAACCCCCCGGGGATTATTCTGTGTTTGGACAGATTTCCCCCCACTTCCAAAAGAGTTTGCCTTACTGGAAGTTCCACGTATAAACACGATACCAAAATAAATCAATCTTATATTTTTCAAACGCGCCCAGGGATTTTCCCCGAGAACTAATCGTGGCTGGTGGCAGCATCCCCAACTCACACCCCGTTCCCCCTTTAACCTAAACCCTTACCCCCTTTCCCCCCCCAAATACACCCCCATTTCAGTACTCCCGCAGTGGAGTGGCAAAATATAATACATGTGAAAGTCAAAACTAATTTAAAAACCTCCCTTCAAGTTGTAAACTAATGAAAAAACAAAACAATTAATATCATTCAAGTAACATTGACCAGTTATAAACTCCCCATAGGAGTTTCTGGCAACACAACAGGTCCAAGGCAGGAGGACGGCAGCCAATGTCTGGGGGGGTTTCCGGATCTATGGGGGGCACGTGCCCCTCCGTAGCTACGCCACTGGCTGTAGCTGATCTGAAGTTATATAAGGTAGAAATATAACTAGGCAACAGCCATTACTTTGCAGGAATCGAGGACTAAACAATCTCAAATCACACGTAATTAAGCTCTCACTCCCTCCCTCCCTCCCTCTCCCACTCCCAGTGGCGCCGCTAGGACATGGTGACTGTGGAGGACACATAATTATATCTAGTGCGGGTGGCCATGGCAGAGCAGTGGCGTAGCTACGGGTGGGCCTGGGTGGGCACGTGCCACCCACGAGAAGCCGGTGCCCGCCCAGGTGCCCACCCACTGGCCACGGCTGCCGTGTGGTGTGGGAGCCGTGTTCCACTAAGTAGGACTGAGGAGCATGCATGGAGTATTATAAATAATTTTCTACTGATGACTTACCCTCGACCTCAAATACAATAAATATTTTCCTCTGCTTGAAAGAAAGAAACGTGCCTCTGAGTGAGTTAATTCATATACTTTCTATTGATCACTTTTAATAGCAACGAACATAACTAAATTACACCAGTTACCCTTACAAATTTCTATAATGGCCTTTGTTGGTACTTAATTGGTACGTGTCTCCCTCTTGACTGCACAGTTCTTCTCATTATTGGAAAAACTATGTATTCATCAGTGGATCTTATGTCCATGCAAAATGGTTGGATATGCAAACGGAAATGTATTCCAATGAGCAAACTAGAGAGCTACAACGACTTTCAGATACCAGATGGGCTTGCAGGTATGATACTTGCAAAGTAATGAAAGAGAGACTGAATGCAGTTCTGCGTGTTCTAGAAGGTTTATCAAATGACTGCAATGCTGACAGAGCTATTGATGCAAGAGGACTTTTAGGTCAAATATATGCTGGGTTTGCTATGAAGCTAGCCATTATGACACATTCTTGGTAGGATAAATCAGTTATCAAATTTGCTACAATCAGCCAATCTTGACATGGTAAAAGCTGTAGAATTAATTGAAACTGTAAAAGCCCACCTTGAAGAGATGCGGTCAGACCCAGCCTCTTTTGATGCTTTGTGGGATGAAGTTGAGAGAAACTCAGCAGCTCATGGCTTTGATACTTCAGAGTGTAGAATGTGTAGATCACCAAGGAAACGGAAACTGTCTACACAATTGCAGGATTTTGTTGTTACTGATTATATTGGAAAACAGTGAGGGAGCACACACTCTGATTTCAGTGTTAAGGATTCAACACGAATCAACTTCTTCTATCCTATTCTAGATCATATGTTAACAGAAATGACAAGGCACTTCATTAATGAAGCATGTGAACGTATGGAAGCATTACAGGCACTGAATCCACAAAGTAAGGAGTTCTTATCTTTTGAGAAAATATCTGGACTTATTCATGCATTTCGTGCTAATGAGGAAGATCTTAACCATGAGCTGCACTCTGCAAAACGCATGTTAGAAAGACGCTATAAGGATGTAAGTGACAATGAAAAGCCCAAATCACTGTTAGATTTAGTGAGAATTCTTGGTCCATATGAAGAGGCATTTCCTGAGTTCTACAGACTGGCCAAAATTTATATAGTATTACCTGTGTCATCAGCTTCAGCAGAGGGAAGCTTTTCTGCTCTGAAATTAATCAAAACTACACTGAGAAATACAATGGGCAATGAGAGATTAGGTAATCTTGCTGCGTTGTCAATTGAAAGCAGGCGAGTTAAAAGCCTTGATTTAGAAGAATTTGTTGATAAGTTTGCTGAGAACCACAAGAACAGAAGAATTCTGTTTAAGTGAGGTATTTTCACTTTCTCAGTGGAAATTTTTATTTTATTTGCCTGCTGCTTTAAAACTTCTGCATTTTTTTTAGTTTTCAGTATCAATTATGTTATTTCTATTTTGTATAAGTGGTAATATATGTATTTAATTTTTTGTCATGACTGCTTTATTTCGTTCTCCATCAGCAACTGGATGATACCCTACAGTACTCAACACACACTCCTAGAATACAATCTAATAACCTACCATACATAGTCCATACGACATCAGATAAACTCTTGATATTGGTCAGAATGCAAAATATGCAAGGGGGGGGTCTTGGCACTGTAAGTGAAAGTAAGTCCCCAGTCCCCACCAAACTCCTCAGCTGTATGGGCTTGTTCAGCTCATCTAGTGCCCACCCATAGTCAGCTGTGCCCTCCCAGGTGCCCACCCAATCATAAATACCTAGCTACGCCACTGTGGCAGAGCCATTAAAATGAAATATTGAATATTCATTAGACCTCTGACTCAGATCTGAGGTGGCCGTGGCCACCTCCTGGCCCCTAGATCCGCCACTCATTCCTCTCACTCTCCCTTCCACTCCCTCCCTTTCTCTCTCTATTCACTTACGTTGCAGAAATATGAAGAAAAGCAACAAAATGAAGCGTTGTTTGGCCAAAACTCATCCCCTTCCTCCTCCCAGCTGCCTACACACGCGTCCTGCCCCCTCGCCGGCTCGCTCTCAACTGTCGCTCATACCGGATTACTCAAAGGAACTCAACACTGCTTCGAAGCACTAAACCTTTCCCTTATTTCCTTCCCACGCCCTTATCTATTGACCTTTGACCAATAATTCTTGACCTGTAACGTTATCTAAGTCTTAAATGTTAGTAAATGTGAGTTAGTAATAGTGTTGGTATAGTTTTGTAGTATTTTTTTTAAAGGTTCTATTTATTGATAAGGTTCGTTAGCACTTCGAACTCATTAGCAGCGTCGCAGAGGATTGTGGGTGGGATATCATCTTATTTATCTACTCATTTGTGGTTTTTTTGCTACGTAGTTTGTGGGTTGTTAAAGGACTGGATTGCTTTGTTAGCAGTGGCGTAGTTAGGTATCTATCAAAAGGGGGGGCACCGGGGGGGGGGACACTAGGCAAGCAGGAGCCACTCTTATGCCACATAGAAAGGTATATTCTAAGATCAGATCAGTGGTGAGTGTTAGAGCATTATACAGAATACGGCAGTCATGGTCAGTGGGGGGCACAAGATTCACGTCCCCCCTCCCCGTAGTTACGCCCCCGGCACCCCCAGCCAAGCACCCACGGGGGAAGACTGCTGCTGGGGGGTGACTCTACCTTGCAATTCATAGATAGAAACAAGCTGTGAGAAACACATCAATGTAGAAAAGCAAGATAGAATGATAACCTGCAATGGAAGTAGTGTTTAGGCAGGGAGGAAGAACCTACGTAGTACACCAACCAATGTGTGGGAAGTATTTCACTATGGCATGGATGTGGATACCTGTAGATCAAGCCTGTGCAACCTGCGGCCCTCTGAGTTTTTTGATGCGGCCCGACCCTGAGTCTAGATATTATTAACATACTAGCCGCAAAGCCGCCCTCCGGGCGGACTTTTTGGCTAGCTCCTGCGGAGGGCTATTGGTGGGGCTTCGGTCCACCACCTGTGTTTGGTGGGCCGAAGGCCCACCAAACACAGACTCTTTCCCGATAGCCCTTCTAACTTTCCTGAATCATGGATGTAGAAATGCATGTATTAAAGCCAACCCATTCACATCTCCCCAACCCATTCACTCACCCATTACCCATCACCCCCACCCCATTCACTCACCCATTACCCTCACCCCCCACCCCTTCACTCACCCATTACCCATCACCCCCCACCCATTCACTCACCCATTACCCATCACCACACACCATTCACTCACCCATTACCCATCACCCCATCTATTCCCTCACCCATCACCCATCACCCCACCCATTCACTCACCCATCACCCCACACCCATTACCCATCACCCCACCCATTCACTCACCCATTACCCATCACCCTACATCAAGGTTTCCTCAATTCTCGCAACCCACTTTTTTTTTCACAAATATCGCTAATAGGCTGCTAAAAAAAAAAAAAAAGTGATCGGATCATCTCAAAGTGGCTTAAAACCTTCCCCCTGGTCACCTGGTTCCAAAAATGTGGTATATGATGGGATTCCGCCACGGGGGGCGGAACCTACACCACACACACACCCACAACACACAAACACNAGGCGGCCAATTGTTTTTATGAACTAAAAACTCTCCCCCGGGGCTACCACCTCCCAATGTGGGTAGAGAAAGTTCAAGGGTTTTGCTGCGTCACTACACGCGTCGCCTCGGACCCAGGTTTTCGTGCGCAAATGGAACGCCTGAATTCTTGGGTTCCGTGAACTGGTTCCTGAAATATCGCAAATGGAAGAGGCCTTAGAACTGATAAGCAATATTTTTAGTTCTAAACATCAGTGTGTGTGTGTGTGTGTGTGTGTGTGTGTGTGTATTAGAATATTATGCATTTTATGCAGACATATTGTCATATTCCAGCTACCCATATAGAGCACAGTGGGGGAGTTTCTTGGTGCGGGAGGTGCTATACCTTGATCCTCATGGATCAAGGCTGAAGATGAGGTAATTATATTTTATATTTTATATTTATATAGTTATATTTATAGTTATTTATATTTTATAGTTATATTTATACTAGCAAATTAGTTACGGGCGAGCGCGAAGCGCTCGTGAGTCCTCACTCACTCGGATTTTTCTGGTGATAAGCGCTGACTCGACCCGACCGACATTTACGCTTTTTAGGAGCTTATATCTTTGGAATCCCGCTTCCGATTGACAAGCGGTCTTCGCCATCTGATAGCCCCCATTCAATCTCTACAGTTTCAGCGTAAAAAAGTAAAGGTAAATGGAGTTTAGATGACAGCAGACAAATTTCCTTGCTATCGAGAGTCCTCACTGGATACGGGAAACCCGCCGCCCACGTGCGACGGGTTTCTACGGGCTCGCTCGTCCTTCGCCGATTAAGGCGTCTTACTGGTGTTAATTAATGAGCCTCTTTTTGTTATTAGTTGCAATGTCAAATATGATTTCATGACTTTAATATGTGTTATCTACAGGCAGAGCTGGGCAGTATTTAAATACAACTTTTAGAATACGTACAACATTTGTGCATAGAGAGGCCATGTGAAGTTGTATTGTGCAGACAGCGCGTAAATAGAAGCGAGCATTGTTACCCTTTGAATAACAATGCATAACTACGGTAGCCGAGATAGCCGTAAAAAGTGGACGATGACCGCGCGGTCATTTTCTGAGACACTGACCCGTTTTTTCTTGCCTAAAATTAGTGGGGGTTTTCAGATGGAGATATTTTTATTTTCCGGAAACCCAATAAAGTTATTTTTTGTAATTTTCATGGCTTATATTTAGAACATGACTGTCTGGATCTAAGTATTTTTCACCTTTCTACAGGTCAGAACGAGTGTGAAAGTAACAATGAAATTACCTCCTAACGGAGGAGTTCTGCTCCCCTCGGCCCCCCCGCCGAGATTATTAACCTAACCTCTTAAAGGATGGGGGTCTCTGGACGGGGAGGGTGTGCCTGTATGCGATATTAGACAACTGTCATTTCTTCAATATGTATATAAGTTTTGAAGGTTACGCGGAAGTGGATTAATACTACACATTATACTGCGGAAAAAAATATTTAGAAAACTTAAGTGGTAACGGCGGTAGCGACCGCGCAGTTCTCGTCCATTATAACAGAGTTATTTTGATTATTGGTAAATCTTATACAACAACGCCTCAGTAAGATTTACAATACTAACCAACCAATATCTCCTTAACTAAGCAATGCACTTGTAATCTTACCTTGGAAATGGGTTCAGGACGCCTCCAACCCTCTTGGAAATTACTTAAATTAGTGGAGATATGTATAAGTTTACCATAATAAATTGGAAAAGTTAGGCCAATAATCTGTCATTGATGCCTCCTTCCACTCCGCACACGCCATAGGAGTTAAGTTCTAACTCTATTAATGTAACCTCAAATCTATCCTACAATCATGCTTGTGGTGAGGCATATATTTCTTACTAAAACAAACCTAAGCTTAACCTAACCCTACAACATAACCCTCCTAAATTTATGAAAAGATTAACTCACCTTATTGATGTCACTGGTGGCGGCTACCCAGCCAGCACACTTACATGGGGCCTATGTGTGATTTTCATGGTAATAGGTGGGCTAGGTGGGCATGGGTAAAGGATGGGGAAATCCATGGGCTATAGATGGGACCCATATGGGTTGCCCACAATAGTGGCCATTTTTCCAAAGTGACAAAATTGCATAGCAAATCGTCCAATTGACTGAGAAAATAAAACTGGATGCAATTATTCAAATATATAGCCATGGTTTAGTAGAGGAATGTTACATGGGTTTTATCTGGGCTCTATGTGGGCTTCCCATATAGATATACATTTCTCCCATCATTCCACAACTATGCAGTAGACTGTCTGAATGATTGCGATAGTATCGTTGAGGAAATAATATTACTTAATTTCTATGAACATGAATGTTTTGGAGATTTTTATGCGCAGAGTTAGACTGTGTTTGTATGGTTTAAACATGGACTGCCCACATAGGTCATTGTTTCCCCCTTAACTAAAAATATACATTAAACTGACTGAAAGCTTGCTAGATTATTTTGTAAGCAAAATAAATAAGGTAATTGGTGCATATGGTAATTTAATATAGTGCTATATTAATACGATATTTGACTGATACGCCAACGGGCGGTCTGGGTGACCTTAAATTCAAACGTGTCGATAGTAACCTTTTAAATAATTGTCAATTGGCATTCGTAATGAAATATGCCAATCAAATAATTTATAAATAGATCTGATTTTTTTATTTTTTTATTTTGTGAAATCATATATAGTCTAGTTGTGCTCTGAAAGAAAAAAAAGCATATTTATTGCATGTTTTCAGTAATATTGGAACCTTTGTTGTTGAATCAAACTTGTTGGAATGGGGAGGCGGCGGACGTCTCGAGTGAGGAGGACAGGTCTACCACGCCTGTGATAGCATCATAGGACATCACCAGGGCTCATAGTGTTCCCCAAGGGATCCTCGCAGCCCTAAAACAAGAACAAGAACAAGAACTTGCTGGAATTGAGGTGAGGCATCCAATTTGTACTTGAAGGTGTCGGGTGAGACACCCCTCATGCTTCTTAGTTTTGTTGGGATGCAGTTGAATAATCTTGTAGCACTGAAGGTGAAGCTGTGGTGTGTTAGAGTTCTAACTCTATGAGATGCTCCTGGGGTGGTGCACACGTAGCACAGCCTTCCTCTCCTGGGGTGCACTGTTTCTTGTACATTGTTGTTGTTGGGGGTTTGAAGGGGCCGTGCAAGCTGTGGTGCCACAGCCTCTAGTGCCCCGAAGGTGCAGTATGCAGATGGGTTAGCAGGTTAGATCCTGTGCAGTTGACCCTACTTGTGTAGGAAGGTCCTGGTGTGTTTGAGAATTTTGAAGGCCAAGCCGGGGTCTGGAGAGCCACCCAGGAGGTCAGCTAGAATTGGCCTGCGGAGGAGGAGTGGGGATAGAGATTGGATGAGTGCCGTGCGGTGGGAGTGGTGACGAGGACATTGCAGGAGGAGGTGTTCAGGTGTGTCCAGGTAAGTGGGGCACCAGGGGCAGTGAGGGTCATCTGTCATGCCCAGTTTGTGTAGGTGAGAGTTGAAGCGGGTGTGGCCAATCCGGAGTCTGGTGACTGGGGTGTCCAGGGCACGGCTGGGGGAGTGGGTCCACCAGTGGTGTCGTGTGTCATGTCGTATACGTCCAAGTGAAGTGTACTGTAAGGCGTCAGTCAGCTCATTGTCCCAGTGTCGGTTGCATGTAGTCTGAAGGTTAGTCAGTGAATCAGTCAGGTCTGTGGTCATGTCTATGGGAGAGGGGAGGGAGTGTGCCTCCGCTGCCGCCCTGTCGGCCACAGTGTTGCCCCTGACACCAATGTGGGAGGGCACCCACTGAAGGTGGATGACATGGCCAGAGGAGGATAAGTGAAGCAAGAGGTGGTGGATGTGAAAACAAAGGGCATGGTGAGTGTAAGGGCGGTGACGTCGGAGAAGTTGGAGGGCTGTGAGGGAGTCTGTGAAAATGGTTACAGCACAGGAGGGGGGCACGGTGGTGGCATACTTGATGCCCTCCCTGATGGCAAAAAGTTCTGCCGTCAGGATGGAGGCAGTGGGTGGCAACCTCCAGGCGGTGGCAAGTGACCTGGCCTGGATGAACATGGCCGCACCAACAGACGGAGGGGCTGGCAGACGGGAGCCGTCGGTGTAAATGTGGAGGGAGTTACTGTAGCGGGTGTGTAGGAGGGAGTAAAAAAGGTACCTGCCCTGCACTGGACAGGCAGCCTTGGACCATGGTGTAGGTGTGTGAAGGGACAGAGAAATTAGAGAAGAGAGAGGAAACCAAGGGCCCAGGGGAGAGGTCTTCTCCAGAGTGCGAAAGGAGGGGGGAGTCACCCGGATAGAAGCAAAGAAGGAGAGGGCTCTCTCTACGAAAGGTGTGTGGGCTTGATACGGCAGGGGGCCATGAAGTGGTTCCCTACCGTGTCGGAGGAGGAGGGAGTGGAGGGCATGGCAGCTAGGGGAGGGGGCAAGTTTTGTGTAGGTGCGGACAAGGAGGGTGGAGCGTCGGTGTGACAGGGAGGAGAGGGAGGATTCTGCCTGAAGGGCTGTGACTGGGGAGAACCTGAAGGCCCCCAAAGCTATACGAAGGGCATTATTCTGGATTACATCTAACTTGTGGAGGAGGGAAGGTGAGGCCGCACCATAAACCTCACACCCGTAGTCTAAGCGACTACGGATGTAAGTGCAATAGAAATGAAGGAGGGTATTCCTGTCCGCACCCCACTTGACCCCTGCAAGGGACTTCATTAAGTTAAGCCTCTTGAGGCACGAGGTCACCAGGTACTGTATGTGGCGGCCCCAGGTTAGGCGGGGGCCATCCAACAGTAAACCAAGGAATTTGTGGTGGGTTTTGAAGGAAATTGGGGACCCATTAATGGTGACCATTGGGATGTTGGGAATACGCCTTCGGGTGAAGCACAGAAGGCTAGACTTCTGGGCACTCACCGTCAGGCCCCAACGGGTGGTCCATGAGTGGACGGCATCAAGCCCACGTTGAAGATGGTCTTGAGCCTCCTGGATAGTGGGAGCAGAGCAAATGAGAGAGATGTCATCAGCATAGATGAGTGCATGTGTGCATGGAGAGCAGGGAAAGTCTGAAAGCAAGATGTTGAAGAGGACAGGACTGAGGGGAGAACCCTGTGGGACGCCTCTGGTGACCGGGTAAGACCTGGAATGGGTGTTCCCGATCACCAGAGAGAAGGACCTGGAAGATAGGAAGGATTTAACCCATTGGAGAGGGGAGCCATGCAGTCCCAGGCGGGCAAGTTTTTCAATGATGGCATTATGTGAGGAGGTGTCAAAAGCTGCTTGGAGATCAATAAAGGCTATTAGTGTGAATTGTTTGTGGGTAAATCCTTCCTGTATGTGGTGCTCCAGCTGGAGCAGGGCATCCAGGGTGCCCCGGTGAGGACGAAACCCGAACATGTTTGATGGAAGGTGTTCGTGTTCCAACCACCATGTCAACCTACACCGTACTATTTGTTCTACTACCTTACTAAGATTAGAGAGAAGGCTAATGGGCCTATAGGAGGAAGCCTCAGACGGAGCCTTGCCAGGCTTAAGAATAGGAATTGTGATGGCATGACGCCACACAGAAGGGAACGTCCCCGACAGCCAGCTGGCGTTGAAGACGTCCAGGAGGAGGCAGGCCAGAGCATCTGGGAGGCGGCAAAGAAACTCGTTCGGGACGTTGTCCGGTCCCACCGCCTTCCCAACGGACAGTGCGTGTAAAGCCGAGGAAAGCTCCTGGGGAGTTATAGCAGTGCTAATTGTATGGCCGGTGTGTGAAGGGGGTAACACAGGTGGGGGTACGGGGTCTGAAGAGCCGAGTGTAGTGTGAATGTGGGAGGCAAGGCACTCGACTTTTTCGGCATCAGTGACGAGGAGGGCACCGTTACTAGTTAACGGGAAAGTGAAGGGGGGCTGAGGGTGGACCATCTTCCTGAAAAAGGACCAAGCCCGGGAGACTGAGGGGGAGAAGGACAGGGAAGCACAAAAGGAGGCCCATGCAGAACGTTTCTCATCAAGAATAACACGTTTGCATCGGGCCTGCAATAAACGGAGCGACTACGGAGCAAGGGAATGGGGCTCTTACGCCACGCAGTAAAGGCGTGGCGTTTGGCCTGAAGGGCTGCCGCACACTTCCGGGACCACCAGGGGACCCGGAAAGAACGGGAGGGGTGGGAAGTGATTAGATGAAAGTGGTGGGACCCCACGTCCACCAGGGTGACCGTGAGGTATTGAATTATATCCGATGAAGGGAGGGTAATGGGAGGGGTAAGTGAATTTAATTCTGATTGAAAAGAGCCCCAGTCTCCTTTGGTGAAGGACCAACGAGGTCTGCGTGAAGGGGGAGGGGGTGGTGGTACTGAAGGGTAGGAAATTACAACAGGAAGATGGTCGCTCCCCATGTAAGGGCCAGTTGTGACAGTGGTGAGGAGGACGGGGCCATTACCCAGGCAGAGATCCAAGGTGGAGGGGTTCCCTGAAACTGGATCAGTCCTGGTAGGGAGGCCAGGTGGAGTAAGGAGAGATAAAGAAACACTGTCCGCCAGAAAGCTCGAGAGGGACCTGCCCGAGCGGTTTCTCCGGCTCCTGGGGAGGGCCGGTTCCCAGAGGTCATGATGGGCATTAAAATCACCCATTATTAAAGCTGGGGAGGAAAGCTGAGAGAACAAGTGCTGGAATTCCTGAAGGGTTATATCTAAACATGGATTGTATATCAAAAGAATCTGAAGGGGCCCTGAATCAAAGGTAACAGTCACCCCCAGATGCTCCAGGCCACCTCCAGGGAAAGGAGTGATAGTGAGAGGGCTAGAAGAGAGGGAGCGGTGGACCAGCAGAAGCAGGCCGCCTCCTGCCCCGCCGGTCCCCCTGTCCATCCTGTAGGAAGCATAGTTGGGAAAGGAGGGGGAGAATGCGTCTGTGAGCCACGTCTCACAGACGCCAACAACTAGAGGAGTGTATGATCCCAGCAAACACAAAGACGGAGGGCCTCCGGAGGCCCTCCGTATGTCTTATCAGCGGCCCGACGGAAGTGTACGACGTAGGGCCGCTGGGAATTTGCTCAGAGGCTCACCGGCGGGCCGCTCCCAGCGGCCCGCCGTAGGGCATATGACCATTTGCCGCTGTTATATTAACTGATTGAAGAATATTTATGCTTATACTTTTTAAGTATATTGCAGATATAGTAATGTTTTAAGGGGTGTTGCACAACCCATTAGCCGATTAATAGACTAATGGGCTGTTCAACACTTATAAAAACATTACTATATAATGCAATATGCTTAGAAAATTTAACCAGAAATATTCCTGTGTCGTTATCCAGTAATACGATGAAAAGGAGATTGCTAGGATCATAATTGCTACGGACATTGTTTATTTCATAAGTACAAAAACATTTTCGTTATTGAGTTTACATGCTGGTGTACGTGGAACACTGAACGGCGTGAACAGCCATATAGAAGGATATAGGTTGCGGCGAACAACATAACAACATCCACCCACTCGTGCGTTTTCCAAGTAACTGATTATTTTCACTCAGACACAGCGCCAGGCGCCGTCAAGGAATTCCTAAAAAAACGTGTCGTACTGCAATTATTTATATTATTCAGTCTATTTCGATATAATGAAGGAGCGAAAACATGTTATAACTAAGTTCTCATTATGTTATCGACTGGTTAAGGGTGACAATTTAGACCTTTTGTGGGTTTTTAACCCTTTGTAATGGCTATCGTACGTCTGGCAGTTTAGTACATTGATAGCTGGGAGAAAATTTCAAATAATATTCTATTCTAAATCATGATATTATTCATATGTTAACTCCATCATCTACATATTCCATATTAGGTGTACCGTTGAGTATTGATATGTGTTGATAATATGTTGGAAGTTATTGAAATAAGGGAAAATATGACCTTGTGTTATTCCGTAATAATCTTCGCCGCGGTTAATCAAGTGTTATTTTTATATGATACTACTAGCTAGCTAAACACACAGACTAACTGATAACCTTTTTCCATGTAAACTCCTTCCTATGTACGTATCTCAACTTTATTTCTATGTATCTCTGGGTGTTCCTGATAAAGCTGAAAATATTTGAAATAAACTGATATATGATAATTTCTATAAACTATTATAAAAACTTTTATAACAATTTTTAATAGCTTGAACAGGCCTAATAATAGTGATGGTACCGATATTGAGATACTATGTATATTACTGAGTTAATATATATAATATGAAATGAATATTTCCCACAAATACGTACCAGCGCCCAGCGGGCCTCTGGAGGATTGACGTCAAGTTGCCGCTGCTTGTCACTACTGATGTAATACTACATCAAGATAATCATATAACTGTTGTTTCAAAGTGTTTACACATAGAAATATTCAATTCTTGAAATTCTGTACATTAATTTTCAATATAGTAAATTATCCCGTCTGAAAATACACCAGCGGGCCTCCGGAGGGCTGACGGAGGTAAATTTGCCGCTGGCGGCCGCCGTTCGCCGCTCTACGGCCTACGTCGGCCCGCCGGTGATGGTTAGCTGGGATGAGAGCGTGGTTTTAAAGACTGGAAGTTTCCGGTACAGAGACCGGGCGTTCCAGAAGATGAAGTGGGAGGGGAGTAAAGGACTCACTGCGTGAGTGACATAAAGAAGGTAAGGAGGCCTGGCAGGCATCGAATGAGGCTGTCCCTGAGGCTGGAACCTGAAATAAGGAGATAAAAAAATTCAAGTGCAATGGGTGCAATTCCCTTAATGAAGGCTGACCATGCAAAGCCCGAAGCATGCTGGACCTGAGAAGGAGAAGGGGGCGCAAGGCTAGCACTGCCCAGTGAGGGCAGGGGCTGTTGAGCTGCTGGCAGTTGGGCATGGCGCTGAGGCTGGGAAGGCAGGGAAGGAACAGGTCGGGGTGGGGGATTAGGTGATAAGGGGGTAGGGGGATGGAAAGTCACCCCCATATCCTCCCTATAGGGCCCCTCCGGCAGGAAGGAGGGCCTGTGCCTATATTTAAGTTGGGATATGTTACGGTGCCGGGGGGACTGTTGGCGCCTTTGGGGTTTGGAGGAAGGGGACCCACTGATAGTGGGTGGACGGGTGGGGGTGACGCAGCCAGCAGCCAGCTGGACAACATTAATGGAGGGGCTCATAGGATGGCAGGGGGCAGGCCTTGGATTAGGCTGACAGGCAGGGGGAGGCCCTGGAACAGGCGGGCATGGAAGGTGGCGAGTAGGGGAGGACGGCTCCCGTACAGGGGGCCCCCTTGGACGGAAGGTCCCAGGGTGGATGCCCCTCAGCTTCCTCTTCACATCCGAGATGGAACAGGTGGGGTCATGTTGAAGGAGTTGCACTTGCACCGCCTGGAGGTAAGCCGGGCACTGCTTATAGGTGGGGCGGTGGTCATCACCACAAAAAAGGCAGTACACCGGCCGGGCACACCCCTCTGCAACATGAAAACCGCTGCAGTAACTGCAGCGGTTTTCATGCTACAACTTCATGTTGCAGGTGGCATTACCATGGCCAAAAAGGAAGCAGCGGGTACACCGGAGGACAGGGAGGGTGTGGGGCCGGACCCAGTACACCGCGTTATCTAGGGAGACCCGGTCTGGAAGGGGGCCCCGAAATTTGACCCTGATTGCCATGTTAGCCTCCGACTCACCGTCCCGGACGGGAGTCGGGAGTCTAAGGGCACTAACAACTACTGAAGGGGAGCCGTCAAGTACAGTAAGCCCAGCCAGAATCTCGTCAGTTGTCATTTCTGGGGAAACAGGGATAATTCTCCCGAACATGTAGGTCGGATCGTCGTCCGATGCAGCCCAGCACTTTACGGACCACTCCCCCAGCGTTGTGACAGACTCTGGGGGCTGGGCAAGGTTGTCAAGGTTGGCCACCTCGAACTTGATACCTCTGCCCCCCCCGGTGATGGTTAGAGTGCTAGACACAAATTTCTTTTTAAAAATGGATCCAAAAACTGCCCTGGACACCTTCCCGGGGTTGATAAATGACCTGAGTCCCTCAGCTGACCTGACGATGATGAGGCGAGTAGGCTGGGAAGGCAGAGGGCAGGTGGATTCAGAAGCAGCAGAAGTGGTGGGTATAGCATCGCGTGGAGGGGAGGAGGCAGTGATGGAGGCGAAGGAGCGTGCAAGCTTGCAGGTCTTATCAGGCTGTTGGGTCTCACCAGACGGAGGGGAAGGCGAGCGGGACCTCTTGGGGACAGATGAAGTGGTGTCCATATCCTCGGCAGCCGGCTGGCGGCCGTCGTCGTCAGGCGGCATCAATCACGGGAATAAGGGGACCAGGGCACAGACATACACCGTCACCACACAGCAGAACCAGGCACACTACAACTTAGTGTAGTGTCGTGGTCGGTGAAGCGATAGTAGCGGTTATACTTTGGTGGAGGAGCTGGAGCACAACGTCTTGTCACCACCACGGTAGCTCAAAGAGTTTTTCTTGTACATTGGTGAGTGGTCATGCATACTTACTTTTGAAGGGGTGCAGTCAGTTCGTACACAAGTTGTTTCGTAAACCAGTAGATTCGTACACCAAAAAGTTGTTTAAAAAAGTTTCAAGACCATAGTCGTTTCGTACACTCAGCTCAAGAGTTGAAAATTGTTTCGTACATGGGTATGACAAACCTTCTTCGTTGTTGTGTTTCTACACATTGGCATTGATCCTATTTTCGAGTCCCGCGTGCTAGAAATTAGCTTCTATGGACCACTGTGGCCCGCGCCGTACCCGTGGCCGCGATGGTACGGGGCTGACGCTGTTATAGTGGACGAGAACTGCGCGTTCGCTCTTTAGGTCAGACACACACACTGGGGGGCTAACACCTCACTCTTAGCCTCTCTCGCTTTACCACATACACCACACCTGTCACTATGGTGTCTGGACGATTCAAGCGAATACTTTTTCGAGCGGAGGACCATTTGAGCGAATACATTTTCGGTAAAATTTCGGTAGTGGGCTTTCAACGAATGTTATCTACGGTAGTTCTTGATCTTGAGTTAGGTTATGTAGTTAGGTTATGTTGGCCGGTTGGCCAATGTCCAGGCTAGGTTAGTGAACGAGCAGGGGTCTGAAATCTTGTATGTGTTCTTATTTTCTTATATTCTTATGTTGTATGTGTTCATATGTTCTTATTTTCTTATTTTCTTGTGTTCTTATGCTCCTATTTTCTTGTGTTCTTATGTCCTTATCTAGTATGTGTTCTTATGTTTCTATGTGCAGGGGTTGAGGTGTGGCAGGGTGATGCGGTCAGGCAGTGTGGTGACCAGCGAGGCGATGCACCAAGGCGACGCCGCTGCCCTGCCCCACCTGCCCGTGCCCCACCTGCACGACACCCTCACCAAGTACCTCAAGTAGGTCACCAAGACACCCTTTACCTTCCCTCTCTTCTTTTTGTTTAACCCATTGAGATCCAGGACATAATTTCCATTGTAATTTGGGTACCATTAAACAATTTTTAGTGAATATAAATAATATTTTATAGATATGACCTGTTTAGTATCCTTGTCCAAAGTCTAATTTGGTATATTAAGCTACTTCGTAATTTTATGGCTAACAACAGACGATGCTATATATTAATGGAAAGATCTGGGCGTGAAGGGGTTAAAGTCCCATTGATAATTTATGAGGTTAGACGATCAATGATACACTTCCAACTATCTCTATCCATATCCTCAACTTCTTCAATGCCTAATGCTGCCAGATCATTTTTAACCCCTTCACGCCCAGATTTTTCCATTGTTCTATATAATCGTCTGTTTTTAGTCATACAATTACGAAAAATAACTTAATATATTCTCAAGTATGTCACCAAGAGACCTATAACCTTCCCCCTCTTCTTCTTCCTTCTTCTTTTCTTCCTTCTTCTTCTTCCTTCTTCTTCTTCTTCTTCCTTCTTCTTCTTCTTCTTCCTTCTCTTCTTCTTCCTTCTTCTCTTCTTCCTTCTGTTTAACTTGATACTGTTTTCTTCTTCTTTCCTTCTTCTCTTCTTCCTTCTTCTTTCTGTTTAATACTGTTTTCTTCCTCTTCTTGTTCTTGTTTTAGGGCTGCGAATATCCCTTGGTGAACACTATGAGCCCTACTTCCCCTTCTTTTCTTCTTCTCTTCTTCCTTCTTCATCTCTTCTTCTTTCTCTCTTCTTCTTCTCCTTCTCTCCTCTTCACGTGCTCCTTACCTTCCTTCTCTCCTAATTATTATTGTGTATTTTCAATCGTACCACAATGTATTAATCAAAAAGTATATACATATTGACCCATTGACCCATTGATAGTCTACACAGTATATGTATATTAACCCCAAATGCATATCTTATTTCTATGTTATTCTATCAAGTATGATTTTGAAAGCAACTTTGTAATTTTCAACACACAACTGGGTGAGCTAAACTAGTTGAACTCAACTAGTGGGTCCCGTATCATGTCAAAACCCAATTAACCCCTTGAGACTCAGAACGTAGTTTCCATAGTAATTATGGTATCATTAGACGATTTTTAGTGACTATAAGCAATATTTAATAGCTATGACTTGTTTAGTATCCTTGTCAACTAACTAATTTGGTATATTAAGTTACTTTTCGTAATTTTATGGCTATTAACAGAGCTTCTTTTTTTTAGCAAAGGAAAGATCTAGGCGTGAAGGGGTTAAATAACTCGAATTTAATAGCTTTAGCGTAGATTTAATAAGGAAATAGGCAAAAAATGGTTCACAAATAGGATGGTAAATGCTTGGAATGGACTCAGTCAACTATAAAATATTGCGGATATTCATTAAAAATCGTTTACTGGTACCCAAATTACAATGAAAATTACGTTCTGCGCCTCAAGGGGTTAACGGGCTTCACTCCAGTATTTGCTGTAGGTGTGCCTTGTGCCAAATCTTAATATTAATTCACCCAACACCTCAATTTCAAAAAAAACAAATCAACTAATCAACTTCAATTGTCTCTTGACTGGTAAATTTTACTTTTATAAGATAAATATAATTTTACTGAATGTTTTAAGTAATTTCAGGTAATTTTTTTTGTTTCCAGGAGGAGTGAAGAAGAATGCAGAAACTTCTGATAGAACAAGGAAGCATGTAGAGCTTGCGATGTCAAAGTGGTTGATAGGGGGAAGAGACCGTGGTGGTAATCGCATGCACAGGGCAATCGGCGCAACAACTAGTGCATAAGTAGGGTTGCACTTTTTATTTATTTTTTATTTATTTTTTTATTTTTTTATTTTTATATATATGTTATTGCTAATCGGATTTTTTTTTTCTTTTTTTTTGTGACTCAATATAAATTTCCTTTGAGAAAATTCCAAAGGAACCTAACCTAGCATGACCAAATTATTCCCACAACAACAAAAATAAATGAAAAATAAAATATAATAATAGGTTATAGAATAACGGTTTTTTTAAAGATTTATTTTGCTATTTTAATTATTACTTTTATTTATTTATTTGTTATTATATTTTTTTTTTTATGTGGGAATAATATGAATAGGTTCCTTTTACCTTCCCTTTGAAATGTTCTCAAAGGAAGTCCACATTAGGTTTTTTTCTGGCAGCTGCAGACATGATTATGAGGTCCAAGTAGTATACGCCAGGGTTCTTCAAAGTATGAGTCGCGAACCCAATACTGGGTTGCAAGGTTTTGCTCAGTGGGTCGCCACGTGGTAAACAGATCATTATATTAATATGTGAAATGCATTAATGAGAGAGATATTGCCGATGGTAGAAGGCAGGACTTGTACGCATAATTATCAATTACTGATTGGCAAATGAAGATTATGCGTACAAGTCCTGCCTTCTATCATCGGCAAATCTCTCTCTTACTTCTCCTTTCTTCTCTCTCTCTCCCCATTAATCCCATTTCACAAATTAATGAAATTTTATCCTTTTACGACGTGGCGACCCACTGAGCAAACAAAAGTTGCGACCCAGTATTGGGGTCGCGACCCATATTTTGAAGAACCATGACCTATACTACTTGGACCTAAAATTTCATGTCTGCAGCTGCCAGAAAAAAAGACCCAATTTGATGTGGATTTCCTATATCAGTGTTTTTCCCAACTTTTTTCATTGCGACCCCTGGAGTTTTATTTTTATGCATTCACGGCCCATTGTACGTATGTTGCACTTTCTCTCCAATGTGAATTTTTTTTACAATTACAAACATACATAGTTTCATATCCATATATTGTGTTTATGTCTGTATTTTTTTAGGTAATGGTGATAGGTAGAAGGATAACTGTAGGATACCTTTAAACGTGAAACTCTCCAGGCTGCCAAAGGAGTGTATTGGGGAGCGCCCGAGGTCAAGGCGTGTTTTTGTCTTGACGGAGACGCTGGAGAATATCGAGGTTATATCTTCATCTTTTTTCATAGTAATGTTTAGCGTCAGATTTTTCCATAATGTCTTAGAGGTTAGACGGTCGATGATACGCTTTCAATTATATTACCGGCATTCATCATTAAATTTGTGGCATAAAAAGAAATCACAAAAACAAAAAGAAGGTATATTGTACATATCTGTAAGAAACAATCCGGCGTAGAGGAGGCCAAGAGGGCGCCCCGCCCACAAAGCTCGTGGTTAGGGCAAGTTGATGTTCCCTGTTGAGAATTGCTTGGTATGGGAAGGGAGTCTGCATGGGGACTAGCGCGTTGTGACCCCCGAGAGCGGCGTCGTAGGGTGGGCGAGGCAACGCGCCCCCAGGCGTATTTCCCCCAATGATTGATTGATGATTGCTAAGTAGTAGGCTATGCATATTATTAGTATTATAAATTTTTTTATCATCATTTCTATTATTATTTTGTCATATACTCATATTATTATATTAATTACTATTTATATTAATATTGTATTCAAAATCAAATGATAATAAACTTAAAATGAGTGGTTTTATTATTATTGACATACCTTGACATATAGTCTATATGAAATAACATTGTATACAGCACCCTTTACTTTGTAAATACCTACCCCCATCTCAAAAGACAATGGCATTGGCCTAAGATTACAACTCATTATGGGCACCATGTGAGATGCCCACATGGGGTCCATAAAGCTGCCCAACATAAGACATGCATCCCCAATTTTGGTGTGGTGGGTATAGGCCGAGACGTTGCACATATGAATGATGCATTATTATATATTGTTAAAGGGCTTTGTAAAGAGTTAATATACAAAATAAAATTATAATCTTACACATTTTGAAATCTGTAAGGTTTTCACTTTTCTTTAGCATATATTAACTATTGTGTCCAAATTAAAAACCCCTTTTGCAATAATAATGCATCATTAATATGTGCAATAACCACCTTAATATAATGCCATGCCCCACACAATACCCATATGAATCCAACCTATATCTCATGTCTAGCCCAAAATTTTGGATTTTTTTCTTTCAATAGTTTGGATTTTTTTTTTTCAAATTTTTTTTTTTTCAATTTTTTTTCTTCAAAATTGTAGTTTTTTCTTTCTAAAAAAAAATTCTTTCAAAATTTTTTGGGTTTTTTTTCTCAATTTTGATTTTTTTGGATTGATTATAGTCAATCCAAAAAAAATTTAAAATTGAGAAAAAACATTCGCAATTTTGAAAAAATATCCAAAATGTTGAAGAAAAAAAAAAAATTGAAGAAAAACAAAATGAAAAAAAAAAATTTTTTAAGAAAAAAAAATTTCAAAATTTTGAAGAAAAAAATTTGAAAAATTTGGGCTAGACATGAGATATAGGTTGGATTCATATGGTATTTTGTAGGCATATAAATCAAATCAATCATGTTTTAGCCCACCTGGGACCCACATAGTTCCCATAAGCCCCCCTAGGTCCCATGTTAAGCCCACCTGGGACCCCCCATAGTTTCCCATAAAACCCACCTGGGACCCACATAATTCCCATAAGCCCACCTGGGACCCACATAGGTCCCATATTAAGCCCACCTGGGCAGCCCACATGCGGCGCCAAAAGGGTGCGCGTGGACAAAGCTATATGGGCCCCATGTGAGATGCCCACATGGGGCACATATAGTAGCCAACATGGGGCCCACATGGGTTTTCCCCTGTTCCGGTGCTGGCTTTGGGTAAATGGCGAGGTGTGACGGCGGGAAGGGAAAAGGGCTTGTACCAAGAGTCATGATGGCGATCGAGCGAAGAACGACCGACGAAGGTCGTACTCATGAGACGGATATTTTTGGAACGAAGAGCAATGAGACGGTCGGCGCGAAGGGCATAGGGGGTACCCGTGTCTTCGACCGTGACAAAACGACCGTTTGTCGTTGCTCTTCGTTCCAAAAAGTATCCGTCTCATGGTACCCTTCGTCGGTCGTTCCTCGTTCGACCGCCATCATGACTCTTGGTACAAGCCAAGGCGCCCTCAGTCTTTCTAATCAGTTATTACTTAATTATTTTCACTAGTAAATGAACACATTTATCTTTTAATAATAATAGGAATAATACAAAATATTAAGTAATTTTTTTCTTATTACAGTAAACCCTCTTGTATTCGGACTAATTGGGCCAAAGAGTGGTCCGAGTAATGCAAGGATCCGAATAATGCAGGGATAAAATAATAATAATTATAAAAAAAATTTAAAAAAATCTTGGTGAATATAGAACATTTCTAAATCATGCAAATATCAATAAACATAAGATAAATCATGTAAATAGATAGATCTACAGTAAAAATACACAATACAGTATTGTACATGAGTAGTGTACAGTACTATCAGTCCTACGTCTGGCAGCGGCAGCCGGCAGCAGTATTGTGGTGGCAGGGTTTTTCCCCTAATTTTCTTTGTTATACACTCTCTGATTGAAACAGTTATACGAATTTGAATTTAGATTTAGATTGTTAATCTCCCCTGAAGGATATATCTTCTCGTTACAACTAATAACGATGAGTGATTTTATTTAGAAGAAAAATTGCTGCCACCAGCCCCAAGCTGTATTTCCTATGGTCTAACTCTTGAACAGAAAGTTTAAAATATAAAGATTAAGGTAGTTATGTGGATAATATTAGTGAACAGAGTTAATTCTGAATCTCCTCGGGAAACGTGGATAAGTATTTCCACAGCATCGTATATGTCACCGGGGTTGAACAAAAACCTTACTATTTTAGTCTCATTGGGTTTATTTAACACGAAAGGTTACTCATCCTTAACTTATATATATTTATAGTTATCGTGGGGGAAAATCACTGAGGGACATAACCTGTTTTTCCTAGACTATATTCTTAGGGGCTACAGTCTAACCACCAACAAGGATATCCGTCTAATAATCATGGAAAATAGAGGAGGGAAGTGTGGGAGTAATGAACTGTTTGTGAGGAACGACCATGTGGATCACGCGCTCCACCTTGATGATTCCACACGCTGATTCCTTGCCAGAAGAGGAGAGAAGAATCTCTTAGTTAAAACTTTGGGGACGATCGCTTGTTAAGCTACCTATTCAATTTAATGAACACTCCACACAATACATATATGGGTATACATCTATCTTATCACAAGGGGAAGGGGGGGGAGATGAATGTCGACACACCTTACCTTGCCAGAAGAGGAGAGAAGAATGAGTCCTCGTGGCTTGCTTAAGGGTGGGGAAGAAAAAAAACCCGCAGGAAATAAGGATGTTTGGATACTCATGAGAGACGTCCTCGAAGGGGATGTGAAACGTCAAACGACTCCTATTAGATGGGGAGGAAAAGATACGTACTAAAGTAGCAAATATAACCAAAATCTCTTAATATGATGAGGAAAAATTTAATTTACCAGAACAGGTTAACGTTGGGTATTAAACCTAACCCACGGCTACTGTCCGAACGGGTTTCCCACGGATCGAGCACTTTGTTAGTCGAAATAAATGTTTGGAAGGCTTTTAATTTTAGTGAACTGCTTTACTGATCTGTTTGTCAATGTTTAAACCGGATCTCTATTCTTATTCTTTTAAGTATTCTAAGAATCTAAGGGTCCTGATCGATCTATCAGAGAGGGTAAGGGGAATATAGGAAGAATGAAATTTAGAAGCTATTGGTTCCCGCAAACTTAATGTCTCACTTACTACACTCGTGGCTCTCGTGCTTGGTGGGGGGGAAGGGAGGATGGAGGGGGGGAGATAGGAATGAAGGAGAAAGAAGAAAAAAATAAGAAAGCGAACGAAGGGGGAAATAGAAATGAAAGAACTTGAAGGAAATTATCCTTAAAAGTAACCTGCTCACTTATACACTGTACTTAGGCTACGCTTAGTCTAGACTAAAGAACTATGGTTATTTAGGCCTTCCCCTACCTCCTGTAAGATAATATAACTCGGAAGGCGTGTGTTGGTAATTCCGGCATTACAGTATCATGGTGGCGGAGATTTCCTCCTCCTTCTTGGTGTTGTCTGTAGGGCTGCGAGCACCCCTTGAGGAGCCCTATGATCCCTGGTGATATCCGATGATGCTATCACAGGCTTGTTTTTTTTCTCTTTTTTTTTCGGGCCTCCAGCAGGGGAGGACCACGTGCTCGCTTGAGCCCGTCAGAGAGATGCTCTGAAAAAAGAGAGGAGAGTGTTCGTGCTGCAGGCGTGGTAGCTGACCTGTCTTCTTCAGGAAGGTACAGGTGAGGCGGATGACAGCGTGTTGTCCTGAGAGGTAGGCAGGGCGCCAGGCGGGGCAAGTCGCTCGCCAGCAGGGTGGGCAGGGTTTTACGTCTTATTACTAGTTATTATACATCGTAGTGATTATGGTGAGCTGTTATATACACGTGTCATTATTTAGGTCAGTGTAGTACCGCGTGTCACCTTAAATAAAGGTTATTTAAAGGTATTGAGGTGGCGGGGTAGCCAGTGACGGGGAAATATTCTTGCCACAGCCACCCTGTAACACTATCGGAAAAAGTGTCCGTGTGACAGGACCTTTAAAGGCCGTGTCAAACGTCTTGTTGACTTGTGATTGGTCGAGAAGTTTTAGAAACAGTTTGTCATTGGCTGGTGACTGATGACAAGTTTGATGACGTCATTTCTCGCCCAAGCCAGTCTTCAAAACAGGTACTTCCTACCTGTTAACTACCTAACAAGGGAGGCTTGCTGGATACGGTAGTAAGGGCAGGTAGTATCTAGGCGGTGGGAGAGTGGATGGTAGCTGGAGATACCACCTCCCTTGCTGGATTAGGGCCCAAGGCCCAATGGCCTCAGATCACTCGCCAATACAACATTTGGACACAACAAAGAAACCACAATTACAGTATACAAAGTATATGCTCAGTGATGGATCATAAATGCTCTGCCTGGCTGCCTGGGCCTCTAACCTCACTGACTGACAAAAAAAAGAAAACAAAAAAAGTTAATAGTTAAAAATAAAATAAAAAGGAGGAGGTGGTCCGAATAATGTCAAAGTCCGAATAATGAGGGTCCGAATACGAGAGGGTTTACTGTACTGATAATTATTTTTGTAATATAATTTTATCGTTAATTAAATTTATAGTCTATCCCTTACTTCTTTCTTTTATGTTCCTTTATAGTTCACACACTTCCTTATAGGGTAATGCAGGGTTTGCTCATCATGACCTGACCTGACCTGACCTGACCCCCTGATGACTGATGAAACAGGTGTGATGTAGTTGATTGGTTGCTTTTATTAGTGAAAATACATATAGGGGAAAATTGTGTAGCGTGCAACAGCAAGGGATATCTCAAGTCGCGCGCCTGAGCCAGTGACAAGCGACTACGTGTGAACGCACCTGTAGACTTCCATCGACTTTGCAGTCGCGCTTCTGGAGACGCGCGACTGAAATCGCCTCGTGTGTACAGGGTCTAACTGTCCCCGCCATTCAAACCAACCATGATATAAAGTTTCTTGCCATCAAAATTGAAAATAGTTTTGAGGTATATTTTGTTCCAAAGACTTATAAAAAATAATAGATCTTTAAATCAACATAGGGCAGAAACTACAGTATTTAGTTAATAAATCTTAAATACTTTCTCAAGTATAAGATTCTGAATAAAAAATAAAAATGCATTCTATAGGATAATTAATTAAATTGCTTGAAAAAAAGGGAATTGCAATTTCATGGAAAATTAATATATAACTTAAATAAACATCCAGTGTTATGAAAGAAATTATGAGAATACCCTTTCTTCAATCAACACTAATAATGCCTACAGACTGTTGGATTTGAGTTGTTGGATCCAAAATTTGCATTATTTTGCTTTCTTAATACATACCCAGCTAATCATCACCGGCGGGCCGACGTAGGCTGAAGAGCGGCGAACGGCGGCCGTCGGCGGCAAATTTACCTCCGTCAGCCCTGCGAAGGCTCGCTGGTGTATTTTCAGACGGGATAATTTACTATGTTGAAAATTAATGTACAGAATTTCCAGAATTGAATATTTCTATGTGTAAACATTTTGAAACAACAGTTATATGATTATCTTGCTGTAGTATTACATCAGTAGTGACAAGCAGCGGCAACTTGACGTCAATCCTCCGGAGGCCCACTGGTAGGTATTTGTAAGTGGGAAATATTCATTTCATATTATATATATTAACTCAGTAATATACATAGTATCTCAATATCGGTACCATCACTATTATTAGGCCTGTTCAAGCTATTAAAAATTGTAATAAAAGTTTTTATAATTGTTTATAGAAATTGTCATATTTCAGTTTATTTCAAATATTTCCAGCTTAATCAGGAACACCCAGATATACATAGAAATAAAGATGAGATACGTACATAGGAAGGAGTTTACATGGAAAAAGGCTATCAGTTAGTCTGTGTGTGTAGCTAGTATCATATAAAAATAACAATTGATTATAACCGCGGCAAAGATTATGGGAAAACACAAGGTCATATTTTCCCTAATTTCAATAACTTCCAACATATTATCAACACATATCAATACTCAACGGTACACCTAATAAGGAATATGTAGATGATGGAGTATTAACATGGATAATATCATGATTTAGTATAGAATTTTATTTGAAATCATTTCCCAGCTATCAATGCACTAAACTGCCAGACGTACGATAGCCATTACAAAGGGTTAAAAACCCACAAAAGGCCTGAATTGTCACCCTTAACCAATCGATAACATAATGACAACTTAGTTATAACATGTTTTCGCTCCTTCATTAAATCGAAATAGACCGAATAATATAAATAATTGAAGTACGACACGTTTTCTTAGGAATTCCTCGGCAGCGTTGTGTCAGTGAGTGTCTGAAATCAGTTAGTTGGAAAACGCACAAGTGGGTGGACGTTGTTATGTGGTTCGCCGCAACCTATATCCTTCTACATAGCTGTTCAGTGTTCCACGTACACCAGCATGTAAACCTAATAACGAAAATGTTTTTGTACTTATGAAATAAACAAAGTCCGTAGCAATTATGATCTCCTTTTCATCGTATTACTGGATAACGACGTAGGAATATTTATGGTTATACTTTCTAAGTATATTGCAGATATAGTAATGTTTTAAGGGGTGCTGCACAACCCATTAGCCGATTAATAGACTAATGGGCTGTTCAACACTTATTAAAACATTACTATATCTGCAATATACTTAGAAAGTATAACCATAAATATTCCTCAATCAGTTAATATAACAGCGGCAAATGGTCATATGCCCTACGGCGGGCCGCTGGGAGCGGCCCGCCGGTGAGCCTCTGAGCAAATTCCCAGCGGCCCTACGTCGTACACTTCCGTCGGGCCGCCGGTAAAACATACGGAGGGCCTCCGGAGGCCCTCCGTCTTTGTGTTTACTGGGTACAGGGTGTAACACGAGTTTCTGCAAATATTGATACAGGTGAAAGAACATGTAATTCTAAGCACAAACTATTCTATAACCATATACTTTTTGAAGCTTCCCTTAGACGTGAGATGAAGTTAGAAAAATTTGCGCGGCCAGTAATTTCACCATGGCAGGCGGTTGCCGCTCGGTGACATTTTGAATGATTTAATCATAATGTTTACTAGTAATGGAGCATTACATTATCTTATAACAACACAATTGGTATTAATGGACATGTTATTACTAAATAAGCAGTACATGAGAACAGCAGGGCTGTAATAACCAATACTGTAAAAGGCTAAGTGGCAACGCGTCGGGGCGGGGGAGGAAGGAGGGACTAGGCTGCGAGGCCTCAAGCCGATCAGCTGAGTCACTTGTTCCATCCTAACCCTCCCTGACACGATCAGTGGCGTCACCAGGAAAAACAAATTGGGGGGCTTTAGCCCCGGGGTGGTGATGGGCGAGCGCAGCGAGCCTATCCAGCTGCGGGGTCGGGGGGTAATTTTGAAAATTAATCAGTTCCAGGTAATTTTGAGGCCCAAAAAAGAGAAGAACGTGGAATTAAGCTTTAATTTCATGACACATAAATTAATAGAGTTATACCATGCATCATACCATATTAACTAAATTTGATAATTTGAAGAAAAAAATTATTCTGTTTATATAAAATAATAAAATTGCCATTTTTCTCTCTCCACTAACAAACACAAAGGAATTGCACAATGTATGTTTTTGGTTTGTTTCTCTGTAAGGTTTTAATCTTGATAATGAAAAAAATATATAAATATAAACTTACAATATATTCAAGGTATTCCCCTTATTGCACAAAAACAGGTACATGGGATACTGTAGTTAAACAGAATAAAGTACATGATCATGATAAAGTAACTAAAAGCCGATTTAACCTGCCTCCCACTGCCTTACCCTGGCACCCACTGCCTTAACCTGCATACCACGGTGTTAACCTGCCTCCCGTCCTGTGTTACCCTGCCTCCCACTGCCTTAACCTGGCTCCCACTGCCTTAACCTGGCTCCCACTGCCTTAACCTGCCTCCCATCCTGTGTTAAACCTGCCTCCCGTCCTGTGTTACCCTGCCACCCACTGCCTTACCTGGCTCCCACTGCCTTAACCTGCCTCCCGTCCTGTGTTAACCTGCCTCCCGTCCTGTGTTACCCTGCCACCCACTGCCTTAACCTGCCTCCCACTGTGTTAACCTGCCTTCCGTCCTGTGTTACCCTGCCTCCCACTGCCTTACCCTGGCTCCCACTGCCTTTACCTGCCTACCACTGTGTTAACATGCCTCCCGTCCTGTGTTGCCCTGCCTCCCACTGCCTTACCCTGGCTCCCACTGCCTTTACCTGCCTACCACTGTGTTAACATGCCTCCCGTCCTGTGTTACCTGCCTCCCACTGCCTTACCCTGGCTCCCACTGCCTTACCCTGGCTCCCACTGCCTTAACCTGCCTACCACTGTGTTAACCTGCCTCCCGTCCTGTGTTACCCTGCCACCCACTGCCTTACCCTGGCCCCCCACTGCCTTAACCTGCCTCCCGTCCTGTGTTACCCTGCCACCCACTGCCTTAACCTGCCTCCCACTGTGTTAACCTGCCTCCCGTCCTGTGTTACCCTGCCTCCCACTGCCTTACCCTGGCTCCCACTGCCTTAACCACTACAGCACCAGGACGATGGTACAGTGGTATGTACTGCAGGACTGTGTGATCATCGTAACCCTGGTGCTGAAGGAGTTAATCCCTGACCACTTATGGTCCATGTTAAGTAAGAGTTAGGGGAAAACTGCCGTTTGGTGGATTCTCCCGAGTTTGATTGTGACAGTATTGGAAGAGAGGCAAATTTGTCAACTACTACATCAAGATCGAGTGAATCCACCACACCTTTTTCAATTGAAATTGTACCTAGACTGGTCAGCCGTTTCTGACCCATTGTTGCCCTGAGGTACGTTTTGACAAGCTTCAGTACAGAGAATGATCGTTCACATTTAGCATTACTGACAGGGAAAGTGAGAGCCAAATGCTTTAAAAGTCCAGAGTGTGGTGAAACCTTGCTTTAGAGGCTTTAGTTTGTCTAAAGCACCAGAGATGGATTTTGCATCGTTTAATTTTTTCTGAGCAACAAAGAACTTCTGCATGGAGGCTCTCACTTTCAATGTCATATTGGTCAGCAAGATATTTCAAATAATTTTCATTCAGAAAGTTCGGGGACGAAGGATGACAAGCAGATACACCAAGTAGAATACTCATTGGTTCATCAAACCTGTGCCCAAATTCAACGAGTACCTTGTCTAGGATGGGATAGTAAAGACATCTTTTACAGTGAGATTTAGGGTCTTCATCTCTCTCAGAGGTGTCTCGTTGGCCTATGGTTTCAGTTACAATGGATCCTAACAACCGTGACGATGGCTTCCTTTGCCTTCTTGAACTTGAAGGTTGTTGCTGAGCTACAGTTATGTTTCTTCCTGCAGCAAATTTAACTGCCTTTTCCCAAATGGTATTGAAATGGTCATCTGAAGTTCTTCTATCTTTCAGAACTTTTATTGTTTCCTGTGCCATGTTAACTGCTGCAGCAAGATCCATATCCTCACTCTGCCAAACCTTTGAAAGTGGGGTTGTAATGTCAAAAATTTCAGTGAAATTAATCAGTAAGAAAACAGTCTCAAATTTATTCAAAGATTGCTGAAGTCCATAAGCTAAGGCCTTCTCTTCACCAGAGCGTCCATGGATAGACACATCTTCAAGAGTTTCTGTCAGGATCTCATACCGTTTGAAAATTGCCTTAAGGCTTTATGGTTGTATTCTCATTTGTGCTGGCACACTTTGGGAAGCTCAAGAACTGGCAATTTCCTGTCCCTTTGGAAGTCTAGAAAGATGTCATGGCGTAAGGTTGAACTACGGATGAAGTTTATCAGGCCTGAAATCAAGTTAAGAAACTCGGCTACCTCTGGTAAGCAGCCAGCAGTGTGGGTTATCACCAGCTGTAATCTGTGTGTAGAGCAAGGGACATAAAAACATGGATTTTTGGCTGATTTTCTAATCAGTGCCTGCACACCACTGATTCTGCCACTCATTACTGATGCAGTATCATAACACTGCGCTATCAATTTACTGATATTTAATTCTAGCTCCCCAAGTTTCTCCAACAAAGCAGTAGCCAGAGAATCAGCATCAAGATCCTTTAAAGCAATAAATCCTAAGAATCTCTCATGTACGGTTTCATCCAACACATACCTAATACACACACTGAGTTGCTCAGTAATACTGACATCCCTAGTTTCATCTGCTATTACTGCAAAAAAGGGTGCTGATATGGCTTCTTTGACTATCTGAGTATCTTCTTTGACTGTGTGAGTATCACTCACACAGTCAGCAACAGCTTGCAAAAGAGAATTCTAACTGAAACCTGATATATATTTGGCATTTCTTGGAACCTTTTTTACTAAGTTACGAAACTTTTCAGACTCCTTGCTTACCAAGTCAAAGATCTCTAGAAAGACACCCTTATTTAATGAACTTTCAAATTCATCATGACCCCTGAATGCCATGTTAGTTTTAGCCGCTGTAATGACAATGTTTAAGAGTGTTTTAATATAGTCTCTGACAGAGACTCGATCTAGACTCTCTATATAGATCTATACTATCTATAGACTCTCTGTTATCCAGAACCTGCTGTTTGTGTTGGCTATCGAGTTTCTGATGAGCGCTACCATGCAGCTGTGAAATCTTAAAGTTGAGCCATTTTTCCATTGCATGTACATGATACGTGGATTCTCCGTGCTTTGTTGCTTTTACATGCATCTTTTTTTCCCGGGCCTAAAACCTTCGTTGGTGATGTTACTTCTTTTGGACCAACATTACCGCCAAAAAGCCTACATGGAAAACAATAAACTCGGTCACTTGTCACAAGAGTATTCAAGCCACTCATACCTTTTTACCAACTCATATTGGAAAGACCTGGTCTGAGAACCAGACTGTACTTTAGGACACACTTTAAATCTCGGCTGCGTGGGTCCTTCTTCAGGCTTTGTGGCTAGATCCTGCACTTGTTCCGTAACAGGTGTGGGTATATCAGGATTATCACTTGTACTGGGTCGTACCTAAAAATGATGTAAGAAATATGCTAAGTAAAACTGTTCAAGAAAAAAATATTACACTATAACTTACAGATTAGCTTACATATTATAAAAATCATATTTATACTGTCTGTGTCTGTACATAGGAAAGATTAGCAGAAAGCATTACTACGACTCCAGCAGGCAATGCCCAGCTCTGAGGATTAATTTCTGATCCACTAGTGGGAGTAAATTCTGGGGATCACTTGAAGACCTTCCCCCCCCAGCCCGATAGCGGCCGATTTTTTGACGGGGTGCTCGTCTAAACTGCTACAGGCATCTCGGTCAGTACATTTTTAGGTCGTGAATCACTTAGGGTAGGGTAGGTTAGAGTAGGTTAGGTTAGGTTTGGTTAGCTTAGCTTAGCTTAGGTTAGGGTAGGGTAGGGTAGGGTAGGTTAGGTTAGGTTAGGTTAAGTGATTATATGCCAAGCCAAATACAAGCTAACATAACCTAACCTAACTTAACCTAACCAAACCTAACCTACCCTACCTTAATCTAAGCGATTGACGACCTAAAAATGTAGGCCCTACTTACCAAGATGCCTGTAGCAGTTTAGACGAGCACCCCGTCAAAAAATCGGCCGCGTTCGGGCTGGGGAGGAAGGTCTTCAGGTGATCCAATTCTGGAGGTGGAAATTTTGGTCCCAACCCCGATTAAAAATAAATAAGTAAAAATATTAAAACTTTGCATACTAACAACAACAACAACGACGACGACGACGACAACAACGACAACAACAAAATAATAAAATAATAAAACGAGTAACTTCAGTACTATATTAGTTCCAATTAGTGTTACTTACAGATGTCGGGATGGCTTCAGGAGCTTGGGGGTTAGATCTCTCTGTCTCTGTATTTGTTTCAGATTTTTCATCCCTAGCAATATCCACATCCTCATTTTTCTGGCTTTGATCTATGGAAGGGCGGGCACAAAAAAATTTCCTTATGTCAATAATGTCACCCTGGGAATCCTTAGACCTTTTCATGATTCATCACTTGAGTGGCTAGTGTCGTCAGCAGACGTTCCAATTAGTCTCTATAGAAAAAGCAAATACTCGTAACTCTTTACATTAATAAACATAGTAACGCATTTCTGTTGACCGAATTTTCATGCTACTTATATCCTGAACTACATTACCTAATAATAGAGAACTAAGGGAATATTATGTTTATATAATTTTTAATTCATAATAATGGTTAGGTCAAATTTCTTGGTAAGTTTATTATCGCAACAAATAACACGATTTTTGAGGTTGCAAAGGGTAGCTTCATAATTAGTCCTGCTAGGCTACTTAGGATAGATTGGTAGGGCCTATAGTGAATGGGCCGGGTTACCATTTATAGTGGTGGTACATGTGTCATCCACTATAATTATGAATAATATATAGAAAGGTTAAATAAAAATATCTGATTCTACTTTATTGAAAAAATAATAATATGAATTATATAAAAAATAATAACAAAAACATTGAATAATTTATAGAAAATAATAATACAATACCGTATTATAATTAGGAATATTGTAATAATAATATTAATATGCATAAGATGGCAAAATATTTAAAATAATAGAAGTAAATATAATTATGACGTAACGAACTGTTACGCGAAAAATTGAATTTTGTCATTATTGGTTTACAGTTAGTAATTAAATCGAATAGCACTTTTTATTTAGTATTAATTGTAGTTCGTCACTTTAACATTTAAAATACTACCACTTACATGTCAAATTAGTCGTGATGTCAGTTTGTGAACGAAATAATAACAATCACATTCTCACCATCAAAGTCGGGGCGAAAAAGAAAGGTTGTTGTTGATGATGAATTTGGTTAGGGGCTGTTCACTACAGGCCATATGCTTTAGGTTGATTTTAATATATTTTTGGATAACTGAAAATAAGAATATGTACGAATATAATATACATTCTAGATGTTTGTGGAAATTTAGTGTTCCCACAGAAATATTGAGAACAATAACCTTGGGTCTAGGACTCGAGGCCTACAAGGCTACAATGCCATTGCTATGCTGCCTGTTTTTATGTCATATTACAGACAGCGACAGTCACTGTCTTGTATTAGCTTTCATACACACTGACAATATCTTTGAACTAGGCAATAGATATTCGTGATCTGCAAAATTCACATGCAATGATATTTGCTGAAGAAAAAAAATACTTCCTTTACCTTAGAATTCAACAGTCCTCTTCCTTTGCTGAACATGTACACACTGAAGCGATTCAGCGAAGCTACGTAGCATGATTGAAGTCATGAAAGAAAAAGAATCTGACTGAAAGTCACGAAGTGAACGGTAACTATTTGTCAATTTAATAACCCAATGCAGGGACTAGCTTGGTTTGGAAGAGGTAACGGAGGTTCTATAGAATATCTCTATTTAAAAGAATATACTTAGTAATTTCAAGGTTTGTTAGCAAACATATTTCAACATTTAAATGAAACATCAAACCAATTTTTCTATAAAAGTGTGAAAAATAAGGTTTTGCTCTGGCATGGAAAATTGGATAAATATTCCTTTTAATTTTTTTTGGGTAGCTGGCTACTAGCCGCAATTTTGGGGGGGGCTGAGTCCTTGACTTGGGGGGGCTAAGTCCCCCTTAGCCCCCCCGCGGTGACGCCACTGGACACGATGCCATGTAGCCTTTTACAGTAGTTTATTACAGCCTGCTGTTCTCATGTACTGTGTGGAAATTATCCACCAAACACCATCTCATAATTGGTAGAGTGGTAGTTCGTTCCCCCCCCCCCCCCTAGTGAGAGGTATTTTCCGCTCATAATAGGAGGGCGCGTATAGGGATATGTATATATAATTGTAATGGTAATGGGTAATAATTAAGGTAATTTAAGTAAATGATTAGTACTGGGATAGGATAAATTAATATTCCCAGTGGTTAATAAGCATTGCACTTAAATAATTAGCATCTTGATTTTGAAGCGCGGTCATTGGCCGCCGCCCATTAGATTATAGGCCACCTGCCATGATACACGTGTCATAGGTATTGGTAGCGGGGGTCTCGCCCACCTTCGAGAATCAGTACACCCAGACCCTCCGTGAGGATAACATCAATCTAATATACGTGCTTGCTTGTCTACAAGTACAAGTACCATTCCAGTTCCCGTGAGAGTAACATCTCTTTGATCTTATCTGATTACATTGATAAGAATTGTATATAGACTCTTTGTACATATAGTTTAAAATCAAAGGACATGTGTTAAGAATCAACACACTGATGATAGCCGTACGTCAGTAACTTGGTCTGAAAGCCCTTCTGACGCCGTAACGAAACACTCACCTCCGCCCCTCCGCTTCTGTATTTCACGGCCGGCCTCGATCCCGGCGACCACATCGGATCACAAGACCATTGCAATATTAATACAAGACCTACAGCCCATTTTAACCCACTATCCACCGATAAGTATCCTAGTTAGTTGATTATCTAGGGTATGGAGTCGGGCAGGGATATATGGGTTTGATGTTAGGTAAGAGAACTTTCAAATTAAATATGTATGTGACATAAATTCCCACATACTGCTTATTTAGTAATAACATGTCCAACAATACCAATTGTGTTGTTATAAGATAATGTAATGCTCCATTACTAGTAAACATTATGATTAAATCATTCAAAATGTCACCGAGCGGCAACCGCCTGCAATGGTGAAATTACTGGCCGCGCAAATTTTTCTAACTTCATCTCACGTCTAAAGGAAGCTTCAAAAAGTATATGGTTATAGAATATTTTGTGCTTAGAATTACATGTTCTTTCACCTGTATCATTATTTGCAGAAACTCGTGTTACACCCTGTATACGTTAACTATTTGAATTGGCTGTCGAGAGTTGCCATTTGTGGGAGAAAAATCATAGGAGAAGCAAATTTGACCTGTAGTATATAGTTTAGTAGGGAGTCATTTAAGGCAATATCCGGTTATCCGGCCGGATATTTCGTCTCCTTCGGCCGGATAGACTAGACAGGCCGATAGAACAGGCCGGATAGCAACCTGATATCTGGTAGTACATCCCTACTTCTGAGTTGCAGCACGGTTGAGCTTTGATGTTGGGAAGAGGTGATATTTTTGGACCGCCAGACGCACCTGTTCGTGAGGGAACAGTTGACCGGGGCCTGAGTCTCCATCTCGCCCCGCGCCACCTGTGGGAGGTGGGGTGAAACGTAATGCAAGGACTGCCGTCAACCACTGGACACAATAATTATTCCACAAAAGTACAAATATTGGCGGGACAGCATAGGGCTGGAATTACCGTCAACCGAGGTTTATGGGTTAATGGCAAAAAGAACACTAAGAAGCACTAAGTAAAAACATACCACAGTACCAAATACAGCACTAAGTAAAAACACCACAGCACCAAATTCATGCAGTCGCCTCCGTGGTGCAGTGGCTAGCGTGCCTGGCTACGAATCTGCGGGCCCTGGTTCGATCCCGGGCCAGGGCAAGTCGGTGACCAGCCTACCCAGCTGTTCGTCCTTCCTTTCGGGGTTGATAAATGGGTACCTGGGGCAACCTGGGGAAGGTAACTGTGGTAACCCGGGAGTCACACTAGCCCTGTGTCCCGGGGTAACGGGTTCTCACCCACCACAGACTCTAAGGGCTAATGCCACGGAGATGAGCACCGCATGCCACGCGCAGCTTAGCGTATGCTCCCATCTTTACCTTTTATTTACCAAATTCATTGCATATTATACACTTAATTTATAAAACCTTAACATATAAGTAACCAGTGGATTAATAAGAAAAAAACGATTGTGGGAATAATATTACAGTAATATCAATATTAAATGCAACTATATATATTAAACAATTCTAACTGAATAATTCTAAAATAATTTTCAAAACTAACCAAAACAACTTGGCTCTTCTGGCAGGTAACTTGGTGACCTTGCTCGAGCAGCTGGGCGTCTGCCATGCTAATATGGGTGGACTAGGGCATCATTGATATCTTTAAGTCCACAGCAACACAACCTTTAAGTCACTGTCCACATGAGTACCTATAAATAAAACATTAATCTTAACAAAACTAACAAATTTGCACTGGTTATGTAATGGCCATTAGTAACAGCTTTAAGGCATTAGCAGATGGGTACACGAGTTTTTAGAAAAAAGTGCTCAAATCACAGATAATCTCACTAATGGGCTTATTTTAACAACATGTTGAGGAACTTCCAATTCATTTGGTTCCAAAGACTTATAAAAAATAGTAGATCCTTAAATCAACATAAGGCAGAAACTACAGTATTTAATAAATAACTCTTAAATACTTTCTCATGTATAAGATTCTGAATGAAAATGCATTCTATTGGATAATTAATTAAATTGCTTGAAAAAAAGGGAATTGCAATTTCATGGAAAATTAATATATTACTTAAATAATCATGCAGCGTTATGAAAGAAATTATGAGAATACCCTTTCTTCAATCAACACTAATAATGCCTACAGACTGTTGGATCTGAGTTGTTGGAATACTTCCCAAATTTGCATTATTTTGCTTTCTTAATATACGTTAACTATTTGAATTGGCTCTCGAGAGTTGCCATTTGTGGGAAAAAAATTCATAGGAAAAGAAGCAAATTTGACCTGAAGTATAGTTAAGTAGGAAGACATTTAAGGCAATATCCAGCAATCCGGCCAGATATTTCAAGAAAGACCCGATAGCCGGATACCAGACAGTACAAAACAGGCCGGATAGCAACCCGATATCTGGTACATCCCTACTTCCAAGGCCCAGTTGCAAGAAGGTCTTATCGTGCTCCCTATAGGGTCCCGGCGTGGAAATGCCCGACACCTCTGGTTCAAGAACAGCGCCATTTCATCCCCATCGTGGGCCCCATCGGGCAAAAATTGTCGGGCGGTAATCCCCTACCGACGAGATGATCGATGAGCATCATATATTATTAAATACTTCCATTGAACATCAATAATCAACATATTCAATATGTGACACATTTCTGATGAAGAATCAACGCGGTTACGAAGCCAAAAAGGCAGCTAATTCATACTTTTCAGTTTTTTCTTGGTAGTCCCGTTGAAAGAACTCAAGTCAAGACAGTCAAGAGCTCAACATACCCATCGGTGTTCTCCCGCTGTTTTGACCGGAGGGTTTATTTACCATTTTCACCCATCAATCTTGGACACACAGACAGCCGTCGGAAATTAAAAATAACACAAGGGGGTCTGGCTGGGGGGACGAAACTCCCCTAGCGAGGTTAGGTTACAAAAACAATGCCCAGGTTAGGTTAGTCAACTAGCAGGGGGTTCTGGGGGGGGGGGGCGAAACTCCCCTAGCGAGGTTATGTTAAGAAAACAATGCCCAGGCTAGGCTACTTAACTTAATTAGCAGGGGGGTCTGGGGGGGGGAACGAAAGCTCCCTAGCGAGGTTAGATTACGAAAACAATGCCTAGGTTAGGTTAGTTAACTAGCGGGGGGTCTGGGGGGGAACGAAACCCCCCCTTGCGAGGTTATGTTAAGAAAACAATGCCCAGGTTAGGTTAGTTAACTAGCGGGGGGTCTGGGGGGGAACGAAACCCCCTTGCGAGCTTTGTTAAGAAAACAATGCCCAGGCTAGGTTAGTTAAGTTTTTAACTAGCGGGGGGATCTGGGGGGGAACGAAACCCCCCTTGCGAGGTTATGTTAAGAAAACAATGCCCAGGTTAGGTTAGTTAACTAGCGGGGGGGTCTGGGGGGGAACGAAACCCCCCTTGCGAGGTTATGTTAAGAAAACAATGCCCAGGCTCAGTGCGTTAACTAGCGGGGGGTCTGGGGGGGAACGAAACCCCCCTAGCGAGGTTAGGTTAAGAAAACAATGCCTAGGTTAGGTTAATTAATTAGCGGCGGGTCTGGGGGGAACGAAACCCCCCCTTGCGAGTTTTGTTCAGAAAACAATGCCCAGGCTAGGCTAGTTAACTAGCGGGGGGGGTCTGGGGGGGAACGAAACCCCCCTTGCGAGGTTATGTTAAAGTAATCGTTCAGACCCAATTTTTTTTTGCCTAATTATGTTGAAAAACATAATTCAAAACACCTATTCCACCAAAAATAATTGATTTCCAGGCCTTATTTCCGTAAAAACACGACTTTTGTAAAAAGCGCGCGAAAAAAAAGTTCTTCCCTCCAACAGGGCTACGCATGTTATTGATGACGTCACAAGAGGAACGCTCCAATGTATACAACACTCGTCTGCCTCTGTGAGACCTGTCGGCAAATGTTATGATGAGCGATTGTACTTCGGTGTCAGACAGTGAATCTGTCGCTGTGATAGATCTAGAGTACGATGCTCAATCTGAGACCGAACTAAATGACGCTGCTCTCGTATATGAGGAAAGGGAACCTCAGATTGTGATGGGAGCCCACCCCTATATGTTTGAGCCAGAGTACGAGGTGGATGAACAGGTGTTAGCGGAGCCTGCTGAGGTGCAACACTACTACACACACACACACAAACACTACTACACACACACAAACACTACTACACACACACAAACACTACTAAACACACACACACAAACATTACTACACACACACAAACACTACTACACACACACACAAACACTACTACACACACACACAAACACTACTACACACACAAACACTACTACACACACACACACACACACAAATACTACTACACACACACACACACTACTACACACACACACAAACACTACTACACACACACACACACACTACTACACACACACAAACACTACTACACACACACATAAACACTACTACACACACACAAACACTACTACACACACACACAAACACTACTACACACACACACACAAACACTACTACACACACACACAAACACTACTACACACACACACACAAACACTACTACACACACAAACACTACTACAAACACAAACACTACTACACACACACACACACTACTACGCACACACACAAACACTACTACACACACACACACAAACACTACTACTACACACACACACACAAACAAACACACTACTACACCACCACACACACACACACACACACACTACTACACACACACAAACACTACTAACACACACAAACACTACTACACACACACACAAACACTACTACACACACACACACAAACACTACTACTACACACACACACACACACACTACTACGCAACACCACACACACACTACTACGCACACACACACACACACACACACACACTACTACACACACACACACACACTACACACACACACACACACACACAAACACTACTACACACACCACACACACACACACACACACACACACACGCACTACTACACACACACACACACACAAACACTACTACACACACACACACACAAACACTACTACACACACACACAGACACTACTACACACACACACAAACACTACTACACACACACAAACACTACTACACACACACAAACACTACTACACACACACAAACACTACTACACACACAAACACTACTACACACACACACAAACACTACTACGCACACACACACACACACACACACTACTACGCACACACACACACACACAAACACTACTACACACACACACAAACCCTACTACACACACACAAACACACTACACACACACACACAAACAAAATACACACACACACACACACAAAAAAAAAAAAAACACTATACACACACACAAACACTACTACACACACACACAGCACGCGGGAAGAGGAACCTTTCCTTTTGGGTTACGTCACGAGCCGTCTTCTTCTTCTTCTCTGTGACCTTTTCTGCCTATTATCGCTTTGTAGGTGTATGTCAAGCTCGAGGTCGAACTTGACACATATCGGGGTTTAAATAGTCGTATGTACAGATGGAAGAATGGTGGCAGCAAGGTGTGTGTGATGTGTGTGACAGGAGTGGATGAAACCGTGGAGCACTTGATGCTGGAAGTGAACGGTATGAGTATGCTGAACAAAGATGTGGAGGTAGTGGTAGGAGAGGTCGGAGTGGAAGAATGGCGAGAGATGAGAGACAGGAGGTGGAGATGGAGTACCTGCTGGGTTGTGTGCTGAGTGGAGGAGTGACAGTCGTGTGATTGAGAGTGTAAAAGAATTCTTGGAGAATTCTTGGAGAGCACGTAGGAGAGAGCATGGAGGAGGGGGCCCCTCAGTGATGGGGGACCCGTATGAATGTGTTTGCAGAGAGAGGAAGGAGGGGAAAAAAGAAATCCCTAGTTTTGCTTCCCCTTTTGCCTCTCCCAACAGATTACGTGTGGGGAGAGAACGCCGGACCAAAGGTCACTGACAGCACCGCTGGGTGACTCCCAAATCAAGATCAAGATCAAGTGGCGCATCGTTTCCCAGTTGATTTTGACCTTGATGATCCTATCAGCTGGGGGGTTACCCAGCTGATGCTGTCGGTGAAGCCTTGGTCCGGCGTTCTCCACACATTGTAGTATTTTTTGGGAGAGAAGCAAAAAGGGGGAAGCAAAACTAGGGGTTTCATTTTCCCCTCATTCCTCTCCAGTACCACCCCCCACACGGGGTCCCCCATAAATGAGGGGCCCCCCTGCCTCTCTGCTCTCTCCTACGTGCTCTCCAAGAATTCTCCAAGAATTCTTTTACACTCTCAATCACACGACTGTCACTCCTCCACTCAGCACACAACCCCAGCAGGTACTCCATCTCCACACTCCTGTTTTCCCATCTCTCGCCATTCTTCCACTCCAACCTCTCTTACCACTACCTCCAACATTTTTGTTCTAGCATACTCATACCGTTCACATTCCAGCATTAAGTGCTCCAGGGTTTTCATCCATCCTGTCACACACATCAACACACCTTGCTGCCACCATTCTTCTATTGCCCATCTGTACGACTATTTCCCTTTCCAGCGATTTGTCCTGGCTCTGAAGAGTAAATCCCCTCCATAGCCACCATATAGAACCTTTCATTCCGTGGCTGGTCCTTTCTCCTGTACCATTCCAGCGTTGATTCTCACTCATTCCCTCAGCCTTTCTTCTTTCCCTTTCTCTTCCACTCCCCTATTTATTTCCTTTTGCACACGGGCCATACTCCCTTTATATCATCACTCCTGTCACAAACATCCCAGTTCACCTGTCCTTTTTTCCACTTTTACTGAGTCTTTAATCCACTTCCATACATATTCCAGCCCCAAAACCTTACTTGCCCACTTGCTGTCATCCTTTCCCGTTGCAGTCTAGCTCTTACCTCAGTCCTGCCTTTGGGTATCCTCTCTCTGAAGTGCTCCATCCCAGTTTCCTCTAATCGTTCCACTGCCACATACCTATTGGCTCCTAATGCTATTCTGCCTGCTTTGTTCTGTGTTACTTCCCAAACTGTCCAACTCCTTCCTAGACCACACCATTGTTTCCATGCCATACATAATGTAGGGGCAGCCACACCCTTCCATAGTCCTCTCACCACTTCATACTTGTTGGCCGACATCTTGGGCCCCACTGCCTAGCCTTCCAACCCAATGGTTCGCTCTAGATCCTCTCATGTTTAGTTTTTTCACAGCCTTATCATCCAACCAAATACCAGATACTTGTTTCTCTTCGTTCTCTTTATTTCATTCCCACCCACCCTCCAAATGCTGTCATCATCAGAGTCATCCCCATTCCCACCAACACCGACTCTTCTCCTTACTGAGTCTAACATTTAAGGGCCCTTCCATACTCATGTCACACATACTTCAGCATCTCTTTTAGCTCATTGTGCTTTTCATAAGGATCACCACATCATCTGCATACATCAGTACACTAACACTTCATCTCCAATTTTTACGCCCAGACCTGTACGCTTCACTCTCACTGCCATTCCTCAAACATATAAATCCAAAAAGTAGAGGAGAAAGGACACAGCCCTGTCTACTCCCTCTTCCTCTCTTACTATTCACCATCCAGTCTGGGGGGTCACCCATACTGAACTTGGCCTGTGTGTTCTCATACATTTCTGCTTATTAATTTAACAACTTCTCACTCAGGCAATCGTCTCCAATACCTACATAGTATTCTCCTATCCACTTGTCATACGCTTCTCAATATCTAGAAAGGGTCGATATTTCTTTCTTCCCTCCTTCCCTTGTTCTCTCAATCCACTTTATCACTACAAACATATTGTCCTCACCTCTTCTGTCTTTTCTAAATCATTCTGCTCTTCACCCATCACCTTATTTCTTTCCACAACTTTCCCCCTAGTCTTTCATTCAGTACACCACAGAAAAAATTACATACCGTGTCACACACCGCTATGGCCTGTAATTTTTAATCTCCTTTCCCACTCTTGTGTCCTCCTTATGTATGAGGGTCACTCTACTGTCATTCCAGGCACAGGCACCTTTCCCTCTCCATATATGTCCAAAAACTCATGCATTCCCTCATTTACTCCCTCACCTCCTCTCTATAGAATTCATTCAGGATACGTCCAAATTTCCCGGGGCCTTTCCATTTTCAGTTTTCTTACAATACCCTTCAATCTCATCCATTCTAATTTTTCATCCCTCAAATTTTCCTCTATTTTCCTCCCTAAGGTGACGTTCCCTAAGGGCACTATCAAAGGGTCATTCACACCTCCCAAAATCTTTCCCGAGTCTTCTACAGCTTGACCATTCCTTTTTCTCTCTTAGTGACCTGTCATTTACCACTAGTTTTCTACATTTCCCGTTGCTTACTCTCTTTCCTCTCAAAAACTTATACCATTCCCTACCTCCTTTCCCCACCTTTTTCCTAAGTTCTCTGATCACTTTTCTCTCTTCATCACTCTTCCTTCTCACCAAGAATTTCACCTCCTTTTGCTTTCTCTTATACTCTTCCATGTTTCCCTTTCATACTTATTCTTTTAGCTCACTGTTTGACTATCTTTTTCAGACTCCTACACTTCCTATTTGACTGTTTCCTTTCTTTTCCCGTCCTTTTCGATCTCATTGTTCCCCTAACTCTTTTGTCCTGCCATTTGCTTTTTACTTGTTCTGCCTATGCCTCTTCTGCCGCTTTGTTAAGCTCCTTAACAATCTCTCATCATCTCATCCACACCTCTCTCAGCCCTCAAACCATTCTCTCCCAGCTTCCAGTCCTCATTACTCATCACTTCTCTGAAATAATCCCAGTTGCCAGCAGCGTTTTCGAAGCTTCGGTGAATTTACAGATTTTGATTGTGGATTATTAAAAAACGGCTGACTGGATGCAAAAAGTGACAACATATTGTTGATACACTCGATAATGGCTATACTCTAATACATCAAATCAGGAATGATGAAATGGTCTGGACGATTACTTTAAGAAAACAATGCCTAGGCTCAGTGCGTTAACTAGCGGGAGGGTCTGGGGGGGAAAACCCCCCTAGCGAGATTAGGTTACGAAAACAATGCCCAAGTTAGTTATTTAACTAGCAGGGGGATCTGGAGGGCGCAGGCCCCCCCCCCCCCCCGTTATGACAGGAGAGTATTGGTCAATAGGGAGTATTGGTTAAAACTTCATATTTACATCAAAATAAAAAAACTTGGTGAGACAGATGCGATATTTACCTTACTATAAGAAGTCATTTCTCTGAGTTGGGGAGTCCGGAACCGTCTTTGGCGCCAAATTGCAATGTTTTTTTATTGCATCTGGTCTTGGTCTTAGGGTGGGTGACCCCTCCGGCATACCAACCTCGCCATGGCTCCCGACGTCGGGTCCTCATGCCGATGGGGCAAATCAGCCGTTCATGAAACTTATCAATGAAGTATCACGACGGTCGGGCGCCCACTCACTATCGTGTACTGGGTGGAAATTGACCACTTCTTGCAACTGGGCCTAAGTTGCAGCACGGCGGAGCTATGATGTGGGAAGAGGTGATATTTTTGGCCCGCCAGGCGCACCTGTTTGTGAGGGTACAGTTGACCGGGCCTGAGTCTCCATCTCGAACTGCGCCACCACAGGCACCTTCCTCAATGCATGCAGAGAAGTGGCTATCATTCACAGCACGTCATTCCATCACCGTGGACAGCTGTGCTGTGGGAGGTGGAGTGAAACGTAAGGCAAGGACTGCCGTCACCCACTGGACACAATAATTATGCCACAAAAGTATAAATATTGGCGGGACAGCATAGGGCGGGAATTACCGTCACCCGAGGTTCATGGGATAATGGCAAAAAGAACACTTAGCACTAAGTAAAAACATACCACAGTACCAAATACAGCACAAAGAAAACACCACAGTAGCATATGCATTGCACAGTACTGTATTATGTACTTTGTATTATATTATATTATTGTATTATGTATGTTATTTACAGAGCTGGGCGCGCAAATTTTTTTCCTTAGTCAGCAAAGCGCAAAGCGCAAATTTTCGCGATCGAGTCCGCAAAGCGCAAACGCGCAAAATTCTCGAAAAAAGGCGGAGCGCAAGCGCAAAGGCGCAAATTTCTAGCGCAAAAAAACAACTAGACCGCAAATAAAAAAAAATAAAGCGCAAACATAAAAGTTAAAGCGCAAACCTCATTTTTTAGTCTGCAAACTGAAAAATTCTATGTTAAATTAATATAAATTGTATAAATGATTAAAAGATTGAATGTTTACAGTATTTGAAGCATTTATTGAACACAAGTTTATATAAAAAATAAGATAATACTGTCAAAACAACACAAAATAGTTGAAAAATGAAAATACACAATATTAATATTAGTCCTCCTCGTCACTGTCCTCCAGCTCCCACCGACCCTTGAGGAGGTTCATGTTACCCTTGAGGAACACCAGCTTCTCGAAGTTCTTGGCCGTCAGACTCGATCGCTTCGGCCTCAAGACGTCTGAGCCCATGCTGAACAGCCGCTCTACCGACCGTGGCATGAGCTTGCTCTTTTCTGCAGCGTTTTTTAAATAAAAAGTAAACTTAAATATAAATGCTATATTTGACGTATCTTTTAATATTTTTATTTTATGTCATTTGAGTTTCTCGGCAAAGTTTTTCTGCTAAATTTGCGCATTTGCGGACTTATAAAATATCGAGAGCGCAAACTCCAAAAGCGCAAATTTTCGGCGTTTTGCGCAAAGCTCTCTCTCTCTCTCTCTCTCTCTCTCTCTCTCTCTCTCTCTCTTCTCTTCTCTCTCTCTCTCTCTCTCTCTCTCTCTCTCTCTCTCTCTCTCTCCTCTCTCTCTCTCTCTCTCTCTCTCTCTCTCTCTCTCTCTCTCTCTCTCTCTCTCTCTCTCTCTCTCTCTCTCTCTCTCTCTCTCTCTCTCTCTCTCTCTCTCTCTCTCTCTCTCTCTCTCTCTCTCTCTCTCTCTCTCTCTCTCTCTCTCTCTCTCTCTCTTGCCTCGCCAGCTGAGTACGTTTGTTTGTAAACAAAAAAACGGGGTTTTTGCGTTCCATTTGTGACACGGGAACCCAGAACCAGGAACTGAACCCAACCCTGAACTGAAAGAACTGGTTCCTGGAACTTGGGCACAAATAGAAGAGGCCTTAGATGCAATTATATATATTATTGGAATTCTAAAATAATTTTTGATACTAACCAAAACTTGGCTCTTCTGGCAGGTAACTTGGTGACCTTACTCGAGCAGCTGGGCATCTGCCATGCTAAGATGGGTGGACTAAGCATCATTGATATCCTCAAGTCCCAGGTCACTGTCCGCATGAGTACCTATAAATAAAATATTAATCTTAACATAACTAACAATTTTGCTCTGGTTATGTAATGGCCACTAGTAACAGCTTTAAAGTAATCGTCCAGACCTTTTTTTTTTTCTAATTATGTTGAATGTACATTCAAAACACCTAATCCACCCAAAAAAAAAAAAAATCCAGACCTTATTTCCGTAAAAACACGACTTTTGTAAAAAGCGCGCGAAAAAAAAAATCTTCCCCCCAACAGGACTACGAATGTTATTAATGACGTCAGAGGAGGAACGCTCCAATGTAAACATCTGTCTGACACCTGTCGGCAAATGTTATGATGAGCGATTGTACTTCGGTGTCAGACAGTGAATCTGTCGCTGTGACAGATCTAGAGTACGATGCTCAATCTGAAACCGAAATAAATGACGCTGCTCGCGTATACTATGAGGAAAACGAACCTCAGACCAGAATACGAGGCGGACGAACATATGTTAGCGGCAACAACAACCCCTTACACACAACAACCCCCTTACACACAACAACCCCTCACACACAACAACCCCTTACACATAACAACCCCTTACACACAACAACCCCTTACACACAACTCCTTACACACAACAACCCCTTATACACACAACAACCCCTTACACACAACAACCCCTTACACACAACAACCCCTTACACACAACAACCCCTTACACACAACAACCCCTCACACACAACAACCCCTTACACATAACAACCCCTTGCACACAACAACCCCTTACACACAACCCCTTACACACAACAACCCCTTATACACACAACAACCCCTTACACACAACAACCCCTTACACACAACAACCCCTTACACACAACAACTCTTACACACAGCAACCCCTTACACACAACGGTGTATCCCCAATGCGGCCGCGGGCCCCATGCGGCCGCCTACGGCAATATAAGTAACTTAGGGGGTTATAGTACGGTTAGGTTAGTAACTTTTAGGGGGTTATGGTAGGGTTAGGTTAGTAACTTGTAGGGGTTATAGTGAGGTTAGGTTAGTAACTTTTAGGGGTTATAGTGAGGTTAGGTTTGTAACTTTTAGGGGGTTATAGTGAGGTTAGGTTAGTAACTTATAGTGAGGTTAGGTTAGTAACTTTTAGGGGTTATAGTGAGGTTAGGTTAGTAACTTATAGTGAGGTTAGGTTAGTAACTTTTAGGGGGTTATCATGAGGTTAGATTAGGTTAGGTTAGTAATTTTTAGGGGTTATAGTGAGGTTAGGTTAGTAACTTATGACATATCTTATGTTTAACATATAGTTATATATGTTAAACATAACGTACAATAAACATATATGTATAACAATAGTTTGCTCCGCGCGACTGCCCTCTATATATGTGGATCATACGGGCGGCTGCATGGGGACGGCGGCCGCATAGGGTGGTGACCCACACAACAACCCCTTACACACAACAACCCCTTACACACAACAACCCCTTACACACAACAACCCCCTTACACACAACAATTGGTGATAGTGATGAAGTGAAGCACATTGTCTAGCCGCGCTCCTCTCACCCGCCATTGCCAGGCGCTGCACAGGCATATCATGGCCAAATAGGTCAGAAATGGGTGCTAAGCTCTCTGCACAACTTTCTTGCTGTATACATGAAGGATGCAAGTATATGCCACATCGCAAAAACAATCTATCAGAAACACCCAAAAATCTTCAAGTACTATATTTATCTCTTGTGTTTACGTGCATCTGATCAGCGCGGAGAGAGGAGGCCTTCCTCCTCTTACGTCACCGAGCCGTGGCGCATCGTCTGCCAGTTGCCAGCAGCGTTTTCGAAGCTCGGGGAATTTACAGATTTTGATTGCGGATTATTAAAAAACGGCTGACTGGATGCAAAAAGTGACAACATATTGTTGATACACTCGACAATGGCTATACTCTAACTACATCAAATCAGGAATGATGAAATGGATTGGACGATTACTTTAAGACATTAGCAGATGGGTCCACGAGTTTTTAGAAAAGAAGTGCTCAAATCACAGATAATTTCACTAATGGCATATTTTAACATCATGTTGAGGAACTTGTCCAGAATGAACTGTTTGTGCAGAGTAGTATAGTTATATTGGTTTTCCTAACATGCAGAAATTCAAGATGTGTTACTTTAACCATACATTTCACTCAGAAGTCTAAATTTTCCGACACTGCTTCAAGTTCAAATAACAAGAGAAAAAAGAAAAAGGAGAACGACACGTATGGGCAATAAGGTTGCACCGAGATAATGACAACAGAAACACAAGGAGGAAACGGCTAGGAGTAAAAGTGGACGAGGACTGCACGGTCATTTTCTGAGACACTGGTTAATAATAAGGAAAATCTTAAGAACAAGGGCTCCACGCTAAGCTGACCCAAATGTTGGCTCTACGTATTATACTTACTGTCCTTAACACATCTGTTTATATTTAAATGAGTGCCGATCCTCACTTTGCCTACATGGCCGATATTAAATTTCAGGTTCTTGAGAAAAACTAAGTCCAGTGAGATGCGCAATGGACGGCGAGTTTGAGAAAGTAGTGCGTATTTAAGTAGATATCTTAGAGTAGGTTAGGTTAGGTCAGGTTAGGTCTGGTCTCAGAAAGATATCAACAATGAGTGGTTTTCAGGAGTGTCCCAGGAGCCTCTTCTGCCCTCCTCCATGGTGCCAGCAGCACCAGTGACCTCACCTCACAGGGATGCTGTAGAGGTAAAAATCCATAGAGTATTTCCTTTCTTAAAATATTCATAATACCAGTTGCTAGTGTTTGTTTGTTAAAACTGTCAACCAACCTTTCTCCTCACTATACATATCTGACATGTACTCCTCATCTTCTTTACCCACTTTCTATTCACCATCCTACATTTTCTTCCATACTGCTAATTCACCACATTCCTATGAAGAACATAATGAAAATCCTTTTTGCAATTATTGCTATTTAACTAACAACAAACTTTTTCAACAGATGATGTTACAGCAAACATGAGTGAGGGTCACCAGGATGTCCAAGCCTCAAAATGCCCCAAAAGTCGTAATATTTAAGGAAAATTCATTTGCTGTTCCTCTACAATGCATGATTTTAGATTTTAAGTGACTATAAAATCATACGCATATTTTTTGCATATTATATTTGTAAAAATATTCAATTTCATATATCTACCAGTCGTCTCACTCTTGCATCTTTTCTCTTTCTCACATACTCCAACACTATCCTCCCATTTATCAGGGGGTCATCATCCTCTCACACTCACGGCATATATTCTAAACATGTATAATTGTATATTCTTCTTGTCATCTCACTCTCACCCATTTGTTCAAGGTGTCTATCATTTACCATCTCAGTGTTCTGTGCTTCATCACCATCACCACTCCACAGCTCATTCCTTCTCAATTACTATAGACATATCAGCAAATCTTCCATATACATTTATAGTACTATTAGTATATACGTAATTATGTTAGTAAGTTATGCTTATGTAAACAATGTGTAACACTTTCCATATTCTCAGGGACACCAATAAGAAGGCTCCTACGAAACACCATCTACAGGCTGCGTATGCGAATACAGCAAATGGGGAGGGAGACTGTGAGAACACCACCCCAACTGATAGCGACGGCTGCAAATGTTCTGGCCCCGAAGGTGCTTGATTTTTTTGAAAAAATGGTTTTGGGATCTTTCTTTTATTCGGGAGGAATTAACACTTGTAGAATGAGGGAATTATAAAAAAAATGGCCATAAAGAAATTTCAAGAAACGAGATTTAGTACATTAATGTTCACACTTAGTGACCAAGAAGGAATGCATCGTTCCCTGTTTCAGACTCTTGGCATAACCAAAAAAATCCTTCTTTTATAGTCAATAGAGAACGGGTACAATATTTTTATGACTCGCCCCATCTTTTAAGAAGCCTCAGGAGCACTATTTTGAAGTATAAAATATAAGTTAGGGAGAATATCATTTCATGGGCTCCTGTGAAAAAATAGTTTTTTAAAGATAATGAGGAAAGATTAAACTTGCACCTAAATTGACAAATAAACATATGTGTGAAGAGAGCTTTTAAAAAATGAAGGTAGCTCCTGCTGCTCAAGTAATGACTCAAACTGTGGCAACAGGCATTTACACGCATTCCATTGTAGGCTCGCTGCCCCAGGAAGCTGTCCATACAGCAAAATTTGTATATGAGGTGGATAGACTATTTCATTGCTTTTCAATTCAAAAATGTTCGAGGAGAGTTTAGTTAAAATCTTGCCATATGAAATTCGTAACGAGTATAACAACATATATATAAAGTCATGATAGCATGCCACTTACTGAAGTGAATACTCTTGTGTATATAGTTGGTTGGACATGCAAAATATTTTTGAATACACATGATTGTCAAAATTGCAGGGAGTATTTGTTAGATGTAAGTCATCAGTTAGGTCGCAGCATTTATTTATTTTTCAAAGCTGAGAGTAAATGTATTGTAAATTAATTTGGCGGGCTCTCCATACCCACTGTAAATGTGTTGATGCACTTTTCAGTGGTGGAGGCGATGTTCCGTGGCAGCTTGGAGAAAGCACTGTTGGGGAAGAGAGTCTGCCAAACGTTAGTATCTCTCAGAAAATCACACGTTTGTGTCTCCTTTGCATTTGTGTTCCAGCCATAACCAAGAGCAATTCATTTCATATATGTCTTACTTAGAATGTTTTATACCCTTAATTGAAAAATTATGGAGGTACATAGCTTGAAAGGAAGAAAAAATAAGAAAATAGTTAAGTTGAAGCATTAAACAAGTACATTTTTGTTTACAGATGTGTCAACAAGAGTTTCATCTAAATGTTTGTTCTATTTTTTGTCATTGGTTTATAATGTGTTCTTGCAAGACTGCCTCTGCTTTGTGCTACTGCATGTAGCCTTTGTAGCCTACTGTATCTAAGCTGTTCCTCTTGTATTTCTCCCTGCATATAATGTTTCCTCCACTTTGTTGCAATGCATTCTAACTGCTACATATGCTGCTTACCTGATATAGCCTAATTGCTTGTAAATAGTATATATGAATTTAGTATTTTATTTATTTTCATTTTATTTATTTATTTTATTTGTTTTTGTTTTTTTCACCTCATTTACTTTGGCCTTTGGTATCTGTCATCATTTTTCTCAAGCTCTGCAGGACAACACTAGGTTTGTGCTGTTTGTTACAGCATGTTATTCAATAATGGTTTCCACTCTTAATTTCATTTGCAGTAGCTCTAATGCTTATAAATCTGCGAAATCTGTATTGGTTATATGTCGTTAAATATTGTCGTTTACATACCTTTTGTTGCCTGTTTTGCCCATTGTGATGTATGCTAAAAGCTTTTGCTTTGTTTTTTTTGTTCTCAACATGTATGATGTATTGATGAATAGCATAACGTTGCCACATCATTTGTCAAGGTTTCTAAAATAAAAATCTTAATGTGTTTTCTGTCATGTGGTGCAGCATGTTTTGCAGCAAACTCATGTGTTTTCTCGTGCTATGCATCACAGTGTCTTTTACTGCTGCCATTAATTAATGCATGATATTATTTATCTTTTTGTGATCTCTTGTATAATGCAACTAACTTCTTGTGTTATCTCCTGCAATGCATTGCAATGTCTAATAGGCAGGTGTTGGTGTTGTCATGTAGCTGCATGTAAAAGAGTAATGATCTTACTGTTCTGCTTTGTATTACATAATCAAGTATTGCATCATGTTCTGCATGATTTGTAAACCTCCAAGTACCTGCAGATGTAATAGAAATTTGAATAAAATTTGGCTACCATAGTGCTACCATATTGCTTTATATGATTTATTTCCTTGTCAAATATACTATCCAAAATATCTATATTTCTTTGAAGGTACTATAACCTAAAAGAAATAAAAAAAATTTGGATAGTATATATATAATATATAGAGGAAGTGCAGGGATATTATGAGTATTTGAGTTACCCATCGATTCCGTCCGCCCTCTAATGCTTCCCGTTCTCTGTCTTTACCACTATCCCGCGGTTATGCGGTAGAAATTTATGATACAAGCACATATATTAACTTGGAGTCTTACCTAATCAAAAACCCATGGTCTATCTCATCCCAACACAATACCCCAACTAGTCAACTAACTAGGATACTTATCGGTGGATAGTGGGTTGAAATCGCTGTAGGCTTTTATCAATACTGCCTGTCCTGTGATCCGAAGTGGTCAGCGCGTGATCGAGGCCGCCCGTGAAGGACAGAGGCGGAGGGCTGGAGGCGGTGTGCTTTGATATGGCGTCAGTATGTTTCCACACTAGTAACTTGACGACGCGGCGAGATATTCAGTGTGTCGTATTTAACACGTCCTTTGATTTAACACTATGTGCAAAGAGTCTATATACAAGCACGTATATTTAATAAGAGATGTTGTTTTCTCACGGAGGGTTAGGAGTGTACTGATTCTCCGGTGGGCAGCGGCGAGAGACCGCTACAAAAATCCAGCCACGTGTACAATTCCCAGTGGCTAGAACAATCTAATGGGCTGCGACCAATGGTGCCGCTACAACTAAGGTGCTAATTAGTTAAGGCTCAAATGCTTAATATTACTAGGAATGTTAATTTATATTATCCCCAGTACTTATAATTTACTTAAATTACTTGAACTAATGCCCATTACCATTATAATTATATATATACATTCCTACGCACCCCTTTGATGAGCGGATAATACCTCCCTCACAAGGTGGGGGGAAACAAACCACCACTCTACCAATTATTGAGAAGGTGGTTGGTGGATAATTTCCACAGATGGCGTGACAATCGCTGCTTTGAAACTTTACTACAGGAATCACCTTCCTTGTTCTCTAGCTTCCTTGGGCAGGACGGAGACGCCGCGAGGCAGTCGGGCCAGGAATAGCGTTGGGAGAGGACCTTCGGCAGGAGCTGCCCAGAGGGGACGCCGCCCGCCCGATGGCGGTTGTAACAGGAGTGTAGGGGTCAACGGATTACTAGCGGACCTCACACTAGTGTGTAATGTGTGCATGTGTGATCACTGATTTACCGGTGTGTGTGAGAAAGGGCCGCCTTCCCGCCCCGGTACGTGGCTGTAGTAACAACAGGACTATGGAAGTGTTGTGTCTCTTGCGACGGCCGGTGAAGAGGTCGGAGAGTTATGACGTGTATTGTAGGAGTTTGCTGTGAGTACAGGAACAAAAGGAAGTGGAGGTGTTTATCTTTCCTTGGGTGTGTGGCATGGTGGTAGGAGTGAGTGGCCCGGTGACCAGTGCGGGTAACTGGCGTAGACCGGCCCAGGTAACACAACGCTCTCCCCTCCTATACAGACGCCGAACCTGTAAGTAAGGTTGTTACGACGTGGTGGCAGGTAAAGTTCGTAACAGTATATTTTGTGGTTTGTGCACCTTGCAACCCTGCTGCCAGATGTGCTCGATGTAATTAACGACTAACGAGCTCTGGTAGAAGGGAGGTAAGGGTAACGTATAAGGGAGGAAATATATTTACAAAATTTAATATATGTGAACCACTGCCGTCTAGATTTGACCTAGATGAGCATCTAGGTCAAATATCTAGAACAACTGAACATCAAGCCTCACACGTGTGACGTGGGTGGGGGTTGCCATGGTGATGGAAAAGGAAGGGGGGTAGAGTTGAAGGTGGGAGAAACAGGGGTGGGTATACGTGTTGGTGATGGAGAAGGAGGGGAAACGGGGGAGGGGGGTTGTAATAAAGAAGGAGGTGTTGGTTGGGAAACGGGGGGGGGGGGGAGGAGAAGGCGTTGTGGTGTTGGTGGGGGGATATGAGTGGTTACAAGGGGGGGGGTGGCATCTCCACGTGCTTAGGGAGTAGGGGGGTAGGAAGTAGGGAAAGGGTGGTGTCACCACGTGGTGATGGACTAGGGGGTAGGGAGTCAGGGGAAGGTGGAGGTGAATGGGGAAGGCGGGGGGGTGCAAAAAAAGGGGGGAAGGTAGGAATGAAAGCGCGCGTAACGGTTTCTTATCGTCACGATAGACATAAGACGATCACGGTAGTGTCACAAAGCTGCTACATAGATAACGATAGCGTCACGATAGACTTACGATAGCGCTGCGTTGGGTACAAACATCGGGGATCTTCACGATTTTTTAGTGCACGCACTAACTTTTCGTGGCCTCGGCCGAGCGCGTCACGAGCGTCACGATCGGTCACGATGGACCCATAATCAGGACCATGACGGCGCTACGCATTGCATTGTTGGCGCGTTCGTGGTTCCATTATGGAAAGTGTGAATGGGGCGTAATCCAAGGATAAGTGAAAGTCCTTAGGAAGCTTCTTGTAGGTTCTTATTTCTTATTCTTATATAGGAATACAGAATGGGGGACGGCGTAGGAGCCTCAGTGTGTCTCCGTCCTACCTGCTACTCTGCTACTGACTATGGCAGCGAGCTATATTGTCGCTGCCAGACGTACAGTCTTACATTGTCGTACGCTATACATACGTAATAATATATAATCCTACGGACATGATAACAGTGGAATATTTCCCTATCCTACACCTCCCTTCCCTCTCACGCTCGTAGCGGACCTTCTCATTCTCGAGCGAACTCCTTGTTCTGGAGCCTCACAGAGCGACGGGGCACAGGGGAAGGATAAACACTTTGGGATTCACACTGGGGAAGGGAGTCATCCCTATGGCACTGCACTGGACGAAGCAAACGGCGGTTTCGCCAATACACACGACCACTAGGGAGACGCACCTGATATTCCCTGGACCTGTCGCCGACACTCATTACAACCCCGACCTTATCCCAGCGGCGAGATGTTGGGTCCTGAAGGCGGACATGCTGGCCAACATTCAACCTGGGAAGGGGGAGGGCGTGCTGGTCGTACCGAGCTGTAACGTCCTCGGCACGGGCAGCTGCACGGAGATCACAGTCGTCGGCCTTGGCCTGCCACTCCTTAGAGAAGGACTGGGGGTGGGCAGGGACACAAGACCTAAGTGGATGTCCATAGAGGATCTGGGCAGGGTAGCGTCCTGTGAAGTTGGGAGTGTTGCGCAGTTCCAGTAGACCGCGGTCGAACTCCTCACAGTCAATGTTGCCGGAAGGCACCACCTTGAGTATGAAGTGCTCCACAGACTTAACTGCGGCCTCGGCATGACCATTTGACTGTGGGTAATGTGGTGAAGTGACCACATGTCGGACTCCCCATCGATCCATGAATTGCCGGAACTCCTGGCTGGTGAATTGGGGGCCTCCATCGGTCCGTAGGCGGAGGGGAACAACAACTTCTCCGAAGTAGCGGCAGAAGATTCTGATGGTAGCGACGGACGTAGTGTCGCCTTTGCAAGGGACGACCACAGGCCACCCTGAGAGTCGGTCGACGACGACTAAGAAGGACTTCCCTGCTACAACAAAGAAGTCGGCCGACACGGACTCAAAGGGTCTTGTAGGGTGGTCGTCAGTCAGTAGGGGTTCCTTCTGCTGGCTCGGCAGGAGGATCTGGCATGGCTCACAGGCTTGAACTGTGCTGGTGATATCAGCATTAATGCCTGGCCAGAAGACAGCCTGCCTCGCCCGTCGTTTAGTCGCCTCGACACCTCGGTAGCTGTCATGCAAATGGGTCAAGGTGCGGCGGCGTAAGACGGCAGGAACCACAACCCTTGCTCCGTACAGGACGAGGTCACCATCGGCGTAGAGGTCGTCCCGTATCTTCCAATACGGAAGCAAGGAGTTATGAAGGTCATAGCGGTTTGCAGGGAATCCCGAAGTCACGCAGTTGAGTAGGCGGACGTACGCAGAGTCGGCTTTTGCTGCTGCTCGGAGATCCTCGAGGGTCTTGTCGTCATCCTCTTCCGCTGCTTTGATGGCCTTCACAGTCACTACGGTTCTGAGGGAGGCGGCCGCAATTGCACACAGCGTCTCGTCTTCAAGCGTGGGGCGACTGACAGGGGCGCGGGACAAAGTGTCAAAGATGCAGAGCGACTTGTCCGCGCGCCACACGGCTGTGAAGGCATATGGCGAGAGCTTCTCCTTTAGGCGCTAGAGGCGAGAGTTCTCTACAGTGTCCAGCTTGTAGTGATTAAGAATAGGAATGAGTGGGCGGTGGTCAGTCATCAAGGTGAAGTTCTGAAGTCCCACCAAGTAGAACTTACACTTGGTCATCACCCAGACCACAGCCAACATCTCCAATTTAATGGTGGCATAACGGGTCTCGGCATCGGTAAGGAACCGGGAGCCACATTGAACGAGACGTAACTGCCCATTGCCATTATCTTGCAGGAGGGCTTATCCTAGGCCGTTGAGACGCGAAGCATCCGTCTGTAGGATAGTGGGCAGGGCTGGATCGAATGGTGCGAGAACTGGTGGACTGGAGAGGGCTGTCTTCACGCGGTGGAAGGCCTCATCGTGGTCCGGAGTCCACAAGAATGCTCTCTTGGGGCTCATCAGGGGGCGTAGCGGGTGAGCAGCGGCAGATATATCAGGGGTGAACTCAGCCAACTGATTCACCAGTACCATGAATGACCTGACATCCGTCAAGTTAGCTGGGGTGGGAAAGTCCCTGATTGCGCTGACTTTCTCTTGATTAGCCGCGATGCCATCTTCTGAGAGCTTGAAACCACAAAAGTCTACCTGAGGTGCGGCGACCACAAATTTGTTCCTGTTGAGGGTGATCCCGAATTTGCGACACCTGGTAAGTACTTCATGGATATGGTGGAGATGTGTAATGTAGTCCACATCATACAGCAGTACGTCAACGACCACTTTCACAAAATCCTTTATGCCTAGCAGGGCCCTATCACCACGCAAGCAGAATGCATCGCCAGTGGTTGCGAAGCCCATCGGTCCTCTGCAATACTGAAACCGTCCATATGGCGTAATGAAGGTGGTCAAGTATTGGTCCTCCTCAGCTAACTCAATCTGCCAATAACCGCAGAGAGCATCCACCGTGGTGAAGTAACGAGCCTTCGGGTCCACACTACAAATAGCAGTAAAGGGAGTAGGTGAAGGGTGGGCTGGGCGGGACACTTGCTTGTTCAGCTTGGACAAGTCTGTTGTGATGCGTATTCCACCATCAGGCTTGGCGACGGCGACGAGCGGATGGCACCACTCCGAGGGATCGTCACCAGCGGGCTTGATAATCCCTTGGGCTACCATAGAGTCAAGCTCCTTCTTGACTTGGTCCTTGAAGGCCAGGGGAATTTGACGAAGAGTGTAGATGGCGAACAGTACTGCACCATCCTTAAGATAAATCCTCATGGAAGGACCCACCATAGGTTTAAGTGGTGTGGATCCTAGAGCAGCCTTGTCTACCAAAACGTCCTGAAACTCCTTCAAGAAGTAGGCCTTGGCCTATGAAGGTGACATGGTAGTTGAAAAGGGAGCTCTGTGCATCTGTTCACATGCGTGACATCTAAGATTGGCTTCGGGAAGTCTGGAGACATGATGGCCAACTCTTGACAGTGGCCATATAAGAGAAGTGGAGTCGGGATGCCCTCATAAACTCGAATCTAGGCAGAGCAGGACCGCTCGTCTAAAGTGAGAGTAGCCGATAATGTACCGAGAGCAGGAGCCATCTCGGAACCATCTGCCATCGACGTTGTAGTCGGCGAAAGGGGCTGTAGGCTACTCCGGGGAATACCCAGACTCTCTAGGTGTTGCGGGCCAATTACCGAGATGTCAGCACCTGTGTCAGGCATCATCGGCAGGCGTGAAGTGACGTCTCCATGCGTGATGAGTACACAGATGTTTTGGGGCATCTTGGAGTTGGAGCAAGAAGGAGAACCCATGCGACGACAACTGTTGTGTCTTGCGTCCCGAGGTTGGCCAGAGGTAGGGGAAGCACCATTACTACCTGAGGTTCCACGTTTGGAGTACGTGCGTCGGTCCTTCTGCTGTCCTTTGCAACATGAGTCGTAATGTCCAAAGCGAAGACAATTAGGCGACATTGAGTCTTGTTAGCAGGGCACTTTGCTGTGCGTGGAAAGTGACCTCGATGGCCGCAGCTATGACAGGTGCTCTGAGCAGCTGGGCACTGTGCTGTACCGTGCTGTTTCGCGCAGCACTGGCAAACATATGCAGGCTTGGATGTCGCTGAAGAATGAGGGACCGTCTTGGCGCGTCCCGTCTGTTTCTTGGCCTTCTGATACGATGACACGGCTCGCACCTGTTCAGGTGGGGCGCGAATGACAGAGGTTGCACACCTGGCGGCCTCGTAAGAGCGGCAGGCTGTGACGACGTCCTGAAGAGAGCAAGTTTCCTCCAGGGAGATGATGCGCTGGACCAGCTCTTCATCCTTTACGCCCATCAGGATCACCGTCTTGATTTGGGTCTCCTGGCAGACAGATGAGCTTCCCGGGGCAGACGTCAACTTCCTCCGCGACGCGGCGCAGGCGGACGTAGAACTCGTTAAACGATTCACCGTCCAACTGCTTGCAGCTGAACAACTCTCCTGCGTATGACCTCGTTACGTATCCCCTTGATATGTAACTGATGAGCATCCAATACCTCGTCGACGGACTTGTCTGTAGAAGGTGGTATCTGTAAAGTATGCTCCAGAGCATGCTGTGTTTCCAGGGAGAGGCACATACGTAGCTGGATGAGTTGTTTGGGCTGGGGTAGGCTAGACAAATCCACCATCGTAGCATAATCGTGCCAACGACGTCTCCATTCTCTGAATATCTGGAACGTAGCGTCAGGTTGAAGTGGTGGTGGTGTCTGAGTAATAGCCTTTTGTAGGGGCGGGTGTGTGGGGGCAGCAGCAGTCGCGTTAGCACTCGCTGCTGTGGGTGGAAGCGGGCTTTGAGGTGCCAGCATGGAGATCAACGCCTCGAATTTTGCGTTGTCTTCCTCTCGGCGTAGGAGATCGTCGTGTCTCCTAGCTTCCTCTTCTCGTCGTCTCCTTTCCTCGTCCCTACGTCTCGTATCTTCCATCCATTTGAGTAGGCACAGGATGTCTGGACCCTGTGGTGGGGAAGGAGACCTTCGTTCAGCACCTCCAGGTGAAAGTGAAACTGGTGGTGGCGGTGAAGTCGGTGGCGAGGGGTCGGGAAATAACTCGTCGTCGAGTTGAAGTGCGTCAGCTGCATGGTTTCTCGATGTGGCCCGTGTTTCCATGGTCATGGTGGCGTAGACTGAACTAGACGAAGTCTACACTGATAAGACTTGTCAGTCGCTGGCGTCTTGTAGGCAGAATTATGTAAAATAGCCATTACAAGACAATCCAAGGGAGACAGTATACTTGCGTGTGTGTATGTGCGTGTCAGTGTTGGGCGGGTGGAGGCTAGGCGGGTAAGTGGACTCGCGTCGCCTCACTTTCCTTCTCAGTCACCCGTGAGATATAGATGAGGGAGGGTGTACTGCCTCGCTCTCCGCTCCGTGCCAAGAAAATGGCCAGGAGGTGCCCTTAGAATGCCAGTTTGAGACACAAAAATGACACTAGCACTTCACTGGATGCACAGTACCTTCCTAACACACGCACAAGTCCGCTATAACTGCACAGGACGCTATGTCCACTGTAATCGCGTAGACACTGAAGCTTGCTGTGTTCTGTGTATCCTTGTAGAAGCCGTCTCACTGCGCCATGTATCGGGACCATGTATCACCTTATCCGCGTAATCCAAGGATAAGTCAAAGTCCTTAGGAAGCTTCTTGTAGGTTCTTATTTCTTATTCTTATATAGGAATACAGAATGGGGGACGGCGTAAGAGCCTCAGTGTGTCCGTCCTACCTGCTACTCTGCTACTGACTATGGCAGCGAGCTATATTGTCGCTGCCAGACGTAAAGTCTTACATTGTCGTACGCTATACATACGTAATAATATATAATCCTACGGACATGATAACAGTGGAATATTTCCCTATCCTACAAAGAGGACTTAAATTCACTGACCACATTTCTTCATCCCACTTGTGGATCGTTGCATACCGCTCATACCGTTCCAAGTACATGTCCACGTCATCTAACTTTTCATCGTATTTGGGTAGTTTGAGAGTCGGGGTGGCACTAACAACTGGACACGGCACGGGTTGAGCACTTACTTCGTTCACGGAGGTCTGCGAACGAGCCAGGCGAGTTTTTTCGAGTCCAGAGTTTCACGTAACTGTCGCTCCTCTTCACGTAACTGTCGCTCCTCTTCACGTAACTGTCGCTCCTCCCCACGTAACTGTCGCTCCTCCTCACGTAACTGGCTCCTCCTCACGTGCTTGTCGCTCCTCCTCACGTGTTTGTCGCTCCTCATCGCGACGCTGTACTCGAAGCTTCCGCTCCTGGTCAGAGAGTTCTCGCACTAAAGTCCTTAAGTCTTCACCTTCATATCCTAAACTCTGTTCGAGTTCAAGACACTGTTTCATTGCTTCGTATTAACTCATTGTCACTACTAACGTTCTGCACTTCAAGCTCTTTACAACACACCAATCACTGTCACTCTTCCCGGGTCTGGGCACCATTGTCAAGTTCGCTGCACAGTGGTTGGTGGTGAGAATGATAGAAAAGTAAATTTTCATATTTAATGACGGTAAATCTCAGTAGCACAAATCCACAAGGCCGTAGCAGAGAGACGTGAAGGCGAGGCAGGAAGGATGGCGCTTAATGGTTGCACGCCCAACACCTCCCAGGGTGTCACACGGACGCTGAGCCACACCACGGGGCTCGCAAGATGAGGGAGGGCGTCACCGCACCAGAGGGCGGAAGCTCGACGCACCAGCGTCTCTGCCTAGGGCGACCTGCACACGGGGATGAGGAGACTGGTGCCCCTCACACTACCTGTCCCCGTCAGAACCCTCAAACTCCTCTCGGGTCACTCGAACCGTGGGCCACACCAACTCGGGGTACCGTCGATAGAGAGGGTCCTGCACCGTCTGCCTCTCTCGCGTTTCTCCTTCTCGTCTCCTTGTCTCGCGAGTCGAAACTGAAGTTCGACTCGTGGCTCCGGGTCTGGTTCAATATACCTAAATACTAAATCCCGATTACATAGTTATAATTCCACCACCAAGGCTTAACAATAATCATCTAAAGGCCTGTGCTAGTCGACTGTATCTTGACAACGTCTCGCCTCATGTCCACCCAATAGAAGCGCTGCCTCAACCTGCCCAAGGTCTTCTTTTCCCCTAGGTGGCCGCTGGTAACACCACCGTGCAACTCGCGTAGCAAGTCCCGCCTCAAGGCGCGCGGCACCAACACCACTCAGTAACTCGGCCGCCCACGAGTATCATCCCATCGCCGCTGCAGCACTCCATCCTCCAGTCGCAGCATGGCCCACTGCTGCCACAGGTGCTTCGTGACGGGGCTCTCTGGTGCCACTTCCTGTCTGCTGGGGCGCTCTGGAGACTCTTTCATTCACTGGATCAAGGGAGCGAGATCCACATTCTCTCTCTGCGCCTGACGCCACTGCTCCTCGGCATCCACAGTGTCTCCCCACACCTGCAGCCGCCGGCACATCACACGCTCCTCTACCTTAGAGCAATGTGAGAACCCAGGCTCACACGGGCGGCGGCTTAGGCTATCTGCATTGTGATGGATGCGGCCGGGGCGATGCTGGACTTCATACTGGTACTGCTCCAGCCGCCCTAGCCACCGTGCCAACTGCCCTTCAGGTGCCTTGAGGGTTTTCAGCCACTGTCAGGCCGCGTGGTCTGTCCTGACGGTGAACTGGGCGCCATATAAGTAAAGATGGAAGTATTCCGTGCTCCTCACTACTGCCAGAAGCTCCTTTCTGGTCACGCAGCAGTTACGTTTGGGCCCAGTAAACTTACCACTGTAGTTAGCTACCACGTGCTCTCTCCCATCCTTCACCTGCGACAGCACGGCGCCAAGATCTTCGGCACTGGCATCGGTGTCCAACATGTAGGGGCTGGCCGGGTTTGGGTTTGGGCAGCACCGGTGCTTCGACCAGGGCACGCTTCAGGCTGTCAAACGCCTCCTGACAAGCCTCACTCCATTCGAAACGTGCCCCTTTCCTGGTGAGGTGGTGGAGAGAGGAGGCGACACGGGCGAACTCAGGGACAAAGCGCCGGTGATAGGTGAAAAGGCCCAAGAAACTCCGGACATCAGCCCCGCTGGTGGGGACGGGCCACTCCTGCACCACAGCAACCTTCTGGGGGTCGGTTTTCACCCCGTCTCTGCCGACGATGTGCCCCAGGAACGGCATCTCAGGCTGGAAAAGGAGACACTTCTTCGGCCTGAGTTGGCAGCCCCCAGCCGCTGCAGCACCTCTCTCAGCTGCTCCAGCTCTTCCTCGAAAGTACCTCCAAAAACTAACACATCGTCGATGTAGACGAGGGCCGTTCTCCAGTGCAGTCCCTCCAAGACCCTCTCCATCAACCGCTCAAAGCAGCTTGGCGCGTTACACAGACCGAAGGGCATAACGGTGAATTTCCAGAGCCCCTGGTCAAAGGAGAATGCTGTCTTGGGTTTGTCCTCCTCCACCTGGTGGTACCCCGACTTAAGGTTCAGGGTGAAGAACCACTGGGCGCTGGCCAGGGCGTCCAGAGTATCATCGATGCGCGGCAAAGGGTAGGAGTCCTTCCTGGTGGCGTCATTGAGCGCCCGGTAATCAACACAGAAGCGCCTCGAGCCGTCCTTCTTGGTCACCAGCACCACCACCGACGACCACGGGCTATCTGACCTCTCCACTACCCCTTGCGCCTCCAGCTCCTTCACTGCCCGCTGCATCTCTTCCCGCCTGGCTGGCGCGATACTCCGTGGGGCGTGTCTGATGGGCGGGGGGCTTCTCGTCTTAATGTGGTGCTTTACCAGGCCCATACTGCCCAGGTCCAGGTCACCCTCGCTGACGGCACCAGCTTACTCCTTCAGGGTGCCGCGCATTCTCTCCTGCTGCCACGAGGTGAGGTGAGTGACGCTCCTCTGCGCCAAGTCAATCAGGTGGTCAGGTAGGGTACCTTCAGCAGCTGGTTCTTCACTACCTCGCTGCCCCTCCTGACTAGCCACCTCTTCACAGGTGCCCAGCTTGGCACCAGCCGGTACCGTGCGAGACTCGTCGGAGAAGTTAGCCACAAGGACAGTGACTGACTCCTGCCCGGCTCCTACGAGACTCCGGCCCACCGCCACACCGTCTGCCAGCCGCAGGTGCTCCGTGGACTCCACCATGCCGTCGGCTCCTTCCATCCTCCTGGTCAGCGTACAAGGCAGTGTTGTAGGTCTCGAGACTGGTCTTGGTCTCGAGACCGGTCTTGAGACCAGTTTGATGTTGTCTTGGTCTTGGTCTTGGTCTCGTTTGATGTGGTCTTGGTCTTGATCCTGGTCCCGAAGCTTCTGGTCTCAGAGTTTGGCTCGATACCAGGTCGAGACCAGGATTAAAAAGTGCATCGCGGCGTGGGGAAGATCTAAATTTATTACTATACACGGAGAAAAATCATGTCTGTTTCGATTCACGGCGCGCCATACAGCGTTGTACTGTCTATAGACACTGCCTGACTAGCTCTACGATGATGATGCATGAGCTGAGCCCTGCAAGCGCTGATAAAGTGCGTGCAAGTCGAAAGAACATGCATGACGTCGCCATTCTCGCAGTGATAATTTCCGTTTGCACGCACGCATGTTTGCAGCTCTGTTCACCTCCGTGTACTTCATATATGCGTAAGCCTATGCGATCCCCGCACCCTTCGTACACATACACCACAGGTTTAGCTAGCTCGCTTGGAAAACGTAACCATAAAAATTGCTATTTTCCTATATTTGTTTCTTCATGTCAACGAAGCCTAGATGTTCAGTTGTTCTAGATATTTGACCTAGATGCTCATCTAGGTCAAATCTAGACGGCAGTGGTTCACATATAATAAATTTTGTAAATATATTTCCTCCCTTATACGTTACCCTTACCTCCCTTCTACCAGAGCTCGTTAGTCGTTAATTACATCGAGCACATCTGGCAGCAGGGTTGCAAGGTGCACAAACCACAAAATATACTGTTACGAACTTTACCTGCCACCACGTCGTAACAACCTTACTTACAGGTTCGGCGTCTGTATAGGAGGGGAGAGCGTTGTGTTACCTGGGCCGGTCTACGCCAGTTACCCGCACTGGTCACCGGGCCACTCACTCTTACCACCATGCCACACACCCAAGGAAAGATAAACACCTCCACTTCCTTTTGTTCCTGTACTCACAGCAAAAATCCTACAATACACGTCATAACCCCTCCGACCTCTTCACCGGGCCCTCGCAAGAGACACAACACTTCCATAGTCCTGTTTTTACTACAGCCACGTACCGGGGCGGGAAGGCGGCCCTTTCTCACACACACCGGTAAATCAGTGATCACACATGCACACATTACACACTAGTGTGAGGTCCGCTAGTAATCCGTTGACCCCTACACTCCTGTTACAACCGCCATCGGGCGGGCGGCGTCCCCTCTGGGCAGCTCCTGCCGAAGGTCCTCTCCCAACGCTATTCCTGGCCCGACTGCCTCGCGGCGTCTCCGTCCTGCCCAAGGAAGCTAGAGAACAAGGAAGGTGATTCCTGTAGTAAAGTTTCAAAGCAGCGATTGCCACGCCATCTGTGGAAATTATCCACCAACCACCTTCTCAATAATTGGTAGAGTGGTGGTTTTGTTCCCCCCCCCCTTGTGAGGGAGGTATTATCCGCTCATCAAAGGGGTGCGTAGGAATGTATATATATAATTATAATGGTAATGGGCATTAGTTCAAGTAATTTAAGTAAATTATAAGTACTGGGGATAATATAAATTAACATTCCCAGTAATATTAAGCATTTGAGCCTTAACTAATTAGCACCTTAGTTGTAGCGGCACCATTGGTCGCAGCCCATTAGATTGTTCTAGCCACTGGGAATTGTACACGTGGCTGGATTTTTGTAGCGGTCTCTCGCCGCTGCCCACCGGAGAATCAGTACACTCCTAACCCTCCGTGAGAAAACAACATCTCTTATTAAATATACGTGCTTATATATAGACTCTTTGCACATAGTGTTAAATCAAAGGACGTGTTAAATACGACACACTGAATATCTCGCCGCGTCGTCAAGTTACTGGTGTGGAAACATACTGACGCCATATCAAAGCACACCGCCTCCAGCCCTCCGCCTCTGTCCTTCACGGGCGGCCTCGATCACGCGCTGACCACTTCGGATCACAGGACAGGCAGTATTGATAAAAGCCTACAGCGATTTCAACCCACTATCCACCGATAAGTATCCTAGTTAGTTGACTAGTTGGGGTATTGTGTTGGGATGAGATAGACCATGGGTTTTTGATTAGGTAAGACTCCAAGTTAATATATGTGCTTTTATCATAATTTCTACCGCATAACCGCGGAATAGTGGTAAAGACAGAGAACGGGAAGCATTAGAGGGCGGACGGAACGATGGGTAATCAAATATCAAAATATCCCTGCACTTTCCTCATATATTTATATATATACCCAAAATTTTTTTTATTCTTTAGGTTATAGTACCTTCAAAGAAATTAAAATTTTTTGGGATATAATTTTTAAAAAGGAAATAAACAATAAAGCAATTGGTAGCACATGGTAGCCAAATTTTATTAAAAAATTTCTATTAAAATCTGCGGTACTTGGAGGTTTACAAATAAGCAGAACAGATGCAATATGATTATTTTAATACAAAGCAGAACAGTAAGTCATTACCTTTTACATGCAGCTAATGACAACACCAACACCTGCCTATTAACATTGCAATGCATTGCAGGAGATAACACAAAAAGTAGTGCATTATAAAAGAGATCACAAAAAGAAAATAATACATGCATTAATTAATGGCAGCAGTTAAAAAAGACACTGTGATGCATAGACGAGAAAAAAACGAGTTTGCTGCAAAACATGCTGCACCACATGACAAAAAAACAATTTAAGATTTTTTTTTTAAAAAACCTGACAAATGATGGGGCAACTTTATGCATTCATCAATACATCTACAGTTAAAACAAAAAAAAAAAAGCAAAAGTTTTAGCATACATCAAAGGGGCAAAAACGGGCAACAAAAGGTATGAAAAACGAAATTTTTAAAAGAATTAACCAATACAGTTTTCGCAGATTATAAGCATTAGAGCTAGCAAATGAAATTAAGAGTAAAAACCTTATTGAAAAAACATGCTGTAACAAACAGCCCAAACCTAGTTTTGTCCTGCAGAGTTTGAGAAAATGATGACAGTCCCAAAGGGCCCAAAGTAAATGAGGTGAAAAAAAAAAAAAACAAATAAAATAAATAAATAAAATGAAAAAAAAATAAAAAAACTAAATATATATATATTTACAAGCAATTAGGTAATCAGGTAAGCAGTATGTAGCAGTTAAAATGCATTGCAACAAAGTGGGGGAACATTATAGCAGGGGGGAAATACAAGGGAACGCTTAGAAATCAGAGGCACAAAGGCTACATGCGTAGCACAAAGCAGAGGCATTTTGCAAGAAAAATTTATAAACCAATGACAAAAATAGAACAAACTTTTAGAGAAACTTGTTGACACATCTGTAAACAAAAAGTACTTTTTAATGCTTCAATTTAACTATTTTTTTTTTTTTTCCTTTCAAGCATGTACCCCAAAATTTTTTTCAATTTAAGGTAAAAAAATTCTAAGAAAGACAATATGAAATAAATTTTGCTTTTGGTTTATGGCTGGAACAAAATGCAAAGAGACACAAACGTGTGATTTTTGAGAGATACTAACGTTTGGCAGACTCTCTTCCCCAACAGTGCTTTCCCAAGCTCCCAGGGAAATCCCCCTCCACCACTGAAAAGGCATCAAAACAATTACAGTGGGTAGGGAGACCCCGCCAAATTAATTTACAAACATTTACCTAGTTTTGAAAAATAAATAAATGCGGGCCCTAAGATGATTACATTAACAAAACTCCCTGCAATTTTGACAATCGTTTTTCAAAAATTTTGCATGTCAACCAACTATATACACAAGAGTATTACTTCAGAAGTGGTGTTCAGACTTTTTTTAATATGTTGTTTTTACTCTTTACGAATTTATATGGCAAGATTTTAACAAAAAATTCCCCTCAAAATTTTTTGAATTGAAAAGCAATGAAATAGTCATCCCCCCATATACAAATTTTGCGTAATGGCAGTTTCCTGGGGCAGCGAGCCTACAAGGGAAAGCGTGTAAAGCCTGTTGCCACATTTTGGGTAATTATTTGAGCAGCAGGAGCCCCCTTCTTTTTTTTAAAAGTCTCTTACACATATGTTTATTTGTAATTTTTGGGTGCAATTTTAATTTTTTCCCTCATTTCTTTAAAAAAACTTTTTTTTCACAGGAGCCCATGAAATGATATTCCCCCTAATTTATATTTTATACTTCAAAATAGTGCCCCTGAGGCTTTTTAAAAAAAGATGGGGGAGTCATAAAAATTTTTTCCCTTTCTCTTTTGACTATAAAAGAAGGTTTTTTTTGGTTATGCCAAGAGTCTGAAAACAGGGAACGGCATTCTTCTTGGCCCACAAGGGGAACATTAAGTACAAAATTCTTTTCTTAAAATTTTTTTATGGCCTTTTTTTATAATTTCCCCTATTTAAAAAGGGTTAATTCCCCGAAAAAAAAGAAAGACCCCAAAACCATTTTTTCAAAAAAAATCAAGCCCCCTTTCGGGGCCAGAACATTTGCGCCTTTCGCTTCATTTGGGGGGGTTTTTTCTCACAGTCTCCTCCCCATTTGCTGTTTTCGCTACGCAGCCTGTAATGGTGTTTCGTGGGAGCCTTTTATTTTGGTGCCCCCTTGAGAATAGGAAATTTTGTTACACATGTTTACAAAGATAACTTATAACAAAAATTACGTAATACTAATAGTACTAAAATGTTTTGGAAGATTTGATTAATGCTATAGTAATTGAGAAGGAATGAGCTGTGGAGGGTGTGGTGATGAAGCACAGAACACTGAGATGGTAAAGATAGACACCTTGAACAAAGGGTGAGAGTGAGATGACAAGAAAATATACAATTATAATGTTTAGAAATATGCCGTGAGTGTGAGGGATGATGACCCCCCTGATAAATGGGAGGATAGTTTTGGAGTATGTGAGAAAGAGAAAAGAGGCAAGAGTGAGGGGACTGGTAGATATAGGAAATTTGAATTTTTTTACAAATATAATATGCAAAAAATATGGTATGATTTTAGCATTAAAATCTAAAATCATGCATTGTAGAGGAACAGAAAAATGAATTTTCCTTTAAAATTACGATTTTTTTTTTTTTTTGGGGGATTTTGGGGTTGGACATCCTGGGCCCCTCATCATTTTTGCGTAACTCTTTGTTGGGAAAAAGTTTGTTGTTAGTTAAATAGCAAAAATTGCAAAAAGGTTTTTCATTATGTTTTCATGGAATGTGGTGAATTAGCAGTAGGAAGGGAAAATGTAGGATGGTGAATAGAAAGTGGGTAAAAAAGATGGGGGAGTACATGTCAGAAGTATAGTGAGGAAAAAAGGTTTGGTTTGGGACATTTTAAAAAAAAACAAACACTAGCAATGGTATTATGAATTTTTTAAAAAAGGGGAAAATATTATGGTTTTTTTACCTCTCAGCATCCCTGTGAGGTGAGGCACTGGTGTGCTGGCACCTGGAGGAGGGCAGAAGAGGCTCCCGGGAACTCCTGAAAACCCCATTGTTGATATCTTTTGAGACCAGACCAACCGACCTAACCCAACCCCCACTCTAAGATATCTATTAAATACGCGTACTTTTTTCAAACTCGCCGTCCATTTTCGCATCTAATGGACTTAGTTTTTTTCAAGAACCTGAAATTTAAATGGCCATGTAGGCAAAAAAGGAGGATCGGGACCATTTAAAAAAAAACAGATGGTTAAAGGCAGTAAGTATAATACGTTTGAGCCAACATTGGGTAGCTTAGCGTGGAGCCCTTTTTCTTAAGATTTTTCCCTTTTTATTTAAACCCGTTTTTCTCAGAAAAGACCGTTTTCAGTCCCCGTCCACTTTTACCTGGCCGTTTTCTCCTTGTTTTTGTTTTTTATCGGTGAACCTTATTGCCCAACGTTTTGTTTTTCCTTTTTTTTTTTTTCTTTGTTTTTTGAACTTGAAGCAGTGTCGGAAAATTTAGATTATGAGGGGAAATGTAGGTTAAAGAAACATCTTGAATTTTGCAGTAGGAAAACCAATTAAAAATATATCTGCACAAACATTTCTTTGGGCAGTTCCCAACATGAGAAATTTTGCCCTTAGTTAAATTATCTGTGATTTGAGCACCTTTTTTTTCAAAAAAAATCGTGGGCCCCATCTGCTAATGTCTTAAAGTAATCGTCCCAAACCCTTTTTCATTCCTGATTTGTGTAGTTAGAGTAAGCATTTTCGAGTGTATAAAAAATAGTTGTCACTTTTTTCATCCGTCAGCCGTTTTTTTTAAAAATCCGCAATCAAAATCTTTTTAAATTCCCCAGCTTCGAAAAAAAGTGCGGCAATGGCAGAGATGCGCCCCGGCTCGGTGACGTAAGAGGAGGAAAGGCCCCCCTCTCTCCCCGCTGATCAGATGCAGTAAAGACAAGAGATAAAAAATAGTACTTGAAAATTTTTTGGGGGTTTTGATAGATTTTTTTCCGATGTGGCATATATTTATCCTTTTTGTAACAGCAAGAAATTGTGCAGAGAGCTTTTGCACCCATTTTTGACCTATTTGGCCATGATTGCCCGTGCAGCGCCTGGAGGGGGGTGAGGGAGCGCGGCTAGACAAGTATTCATTTATCATACACCAATTGTTGTGTGTAAGGGGGGGGTTTTGTGTAAAGGGGGTTTTGTTGTAAGGGGTTTTTTGTTGTAAGGGGTTTTTTGTGTGGGTCACCCCCCTATGCGGGCCCCTCCCCCGCCCGCCCCTTTTGATCCACATATAAGAGGGGGAGTCGCGCGGAGCAAAAAATATTGTTTTTAAGTATATGTTTTTTGAGTTAGTTTTAAAATAATAACTATATGTTAAACATAAGATATGTTAAGTTACTAACCTAACCTCACATAACCCCCAAAAAAAATTACTAACCTAACCCAACCAACCTCACTAAACCCCCCAAAAGTTACAACCCAACCACTAAAGTTTCTAACTAACCTCACTTAACCCCCTAAAGTAAACCTAACCTCCCCTATAAGTTACTAACCTAACCTCCTAAAGTTTCTAACCAAAAATCACAAACCCCCTAAAAATTAAAAAATTAAACCCACTATAACCCCTAAAAGTTACTAACCTAACCTCACTTAAACCCCCACAAGTTACTAGCCTAAACCCTACCATAACCCCTAAAAATTACTAACCAAACCCCACATAACCCCCCTAAGTTTTATTTGCCGTAGGCGGCCGCATGGGGGCCCCCGGCCCCCATTGGGGAACACCCTTGTGGTAAGGGGTTGCTGTGTGTAAAGGGGGTTTTTGTGTGTAAGGGGTTTTTTGTGTGTAAGGGGTTGTGTGGATAAGGGGTTGTTGTGGTATAAGGGGGTTGTGTGTGTAAGGAGTTGTGTGTAAGGGGTTGTTGGGGTAAGGGGGTTTTTATGTGTAAGGGGGTTTTGTGTGTGAGGGGTTGGGTGAAGGGGTTTTTGGGGTAAGGGTTGTTGGTGGGAAGGGGTTTTTGTGGTAAGGGGGTTTTTTGTGTGTAAAAGGGGTGTTGGTGTAAAGGGGTTGTGTGTAAGGGGTTTTTGTGTGAAGGGGTTTTATGTGAAGGGGTTGTTTTGGGGTTTGGGGGGGGTTTTTTGTGTAAGGGGGTTGTTGGTGTAAGGGTTTTGTGTGTAAGGGGGTTTTTGTGTGTAAGGGGTTGTTTGTGTAAGGGGTTTTTGTGTGTATAAGGGTTGTGTGTGTAAGGGTGTGTGTAAGGGGTTTTTTGTGAAGGGGGGTTTTGTGTGTTAAGGGGTTGTTGGTGAAGGAGTTTGTGTAAGGGGTTGTTGTGGTATAAGGGGTTGTTGTGGAAGGAGTTTTTGTATAAGGGGTTGTTGTGTTAAAGGGGTTTTTTGTAAGGGGTTTTTGTGGTAAGGGGTTGTTATGTGTAAGGGGGGTTTTGGTGTGAGGGGTTGTTGGTGTAAGGGGGGTTGTTGGTTTTAAGGGGTTTTTGTTGCCGCAAATAGTTCGTCGCCCGTATTTTGGGCTGAGGTTCGTTTTCCCCTTTTGTATACGCGAGGAGCGTCATTTTTTTCGGTTTAGGTTTTAGCACGTACTTAGATCGTCACAGCGACAGTTCACTGTTGACACCGAAATACAATCGTCATCTAAACATTTGCTGACAGGGGTCAGACAGATGTTTACATTGGAGCGTTTTCCTCTGACGTTTATTAATAACATTGTGTCTTGTTGGGGGGGGAAAATTTTTTTTTTTTTTTTTTGCGCGCTTTTTAAAAAAAGTGTGTTTCGGAAAAAAGGTCTGGGAATTTTTTTTTTTTTTTTTTTGGGTGGATTAGGTGTTTTGAATTCAACATAATTAGACAAAAAAAATGGGTCTGGACGATTACTTTAAAGCTGTTACTAGTGGCCATTACATAACCAGAGCAAAATTGTTAGTTATGTTAAGATTAATATTTTATTTATAGGTACTCATGCGGACAGTGACCTGGGACTTGAGGATATCAATGATGCTTAGTCCACCCATCTTAGCATGGCAGACGCCCAGCTGCTCGAGTAAGGTCACCAAGTTACCTGCCAGAAGAGCCAAGCTTTGGTTAGTATTACAAATTATTTTCGAATTCCAATAATATATATAATTTCATCTAAGGCCTCTTCCATTTGTGCCCAAGTTCCAGGAACCAGTTCTTTCAGTTCAGGGTTGGGTTCAGTTCCTGGTTCTGGGTTCCCGTGTCACAAATGGAACGCAAAAACCCCGTTTTTTTGTTTACAAACAAACGTACTCAGTTGGCGAGGCAAGAGAGAGAGAGAGAGAGAGGAGAGAGAGAGAAGAGAGAGAGGAGAGAGGAGAGAGAGAGAGAGAAGAGAGAGAGAGAGAAGAGAGAGAGAAGAGAGAGGAGAGAGAGGAGAGAGAGAGGAGAGGAGAGAGACGAGAGAAGGGGATTGGTAACTCAGCTGTAATGTGAAGGGATCATATCAAGTTTAAGATCGCGGGAACGCATTTCTCCACCAGTGCCCCTTGTAGGCCTGTCTGACATCCTCTCCGACTCGTGCATGCTGAAAACCCTTCACGATAAGCGAAATAGGGCCCAAGGCGGCCATTGTTTGTTATGAACTGTAAACTCTACCCAGGAGTAATACCACATATTTCAACATAGACACCATATTATGTGCGGTGGAATTTACTCCCATTTAGTGTAATACTAAATATCTACACAAGAGGTTGCTGTAGGGACCAAAATTGGGCCAAAATCCTAATGACGTATACTGGTACGTCACCCGCCTTCCTCGTCCACCCTACTATGGACGTATGAGTACGTCACCCGCCGTGTAAGGGTTAAAACTTATTGAAAAGGAGTATACAACATTGCCTAACCTTCCACGCTTAGTCACCTCTCCTCTCATCTCTTCCTCACCTTTCTGCCGCTGCTCTTGCTGGTACTACGCTCTCCTCTTTTGTTTCTTCCTCTTACTGCTCGTCCTGCTACTACTTCTGTTCCCCTCCTCTTTTATGTCACTTTAGCCGTTGCTGCTTTTCCTTTTACATACGTCTTCCACCTTCCCTTCCCTGATGACTATTGACGCTCGTCGGCCGGAATGAATCTGTGGAGTGATTCGAACCTTGTCTTTGAATCTGCTTCGAGCCTTACAACTGAACTAATATCTTTATTTATCTTTTTTTTCTTCGCATCTGTCAATTTTGTTTGTTTGTTTGTGTAACTACTTGATTAATTAATTAGTTGTTGGTATGTCTTCATGTAGGTAGAGCTTTGTTTTTCTTAATTAATAGTGATTTGGGGTGAATATTAGATAAAGTGTTAATCGGTGCTTCGGGTTTGTTCGAGTCTCAACCTCATAGAAATTCTGAGTAATTTTTACTACTGATGATTCGATTAAAGTCCGTCAAACTAATCCTCATTTATGATATGATAGTGATTGAAGTTCACATAGGTAATAATTTTGTATTTTTTTCCTTCACCCATTTCATATTATTCAATTAACTTATCCAGGCACCACCACAATCACCACCATCACAACCACCTCAACCACCGCCACTATCACCACCACCACTACCACCACCACCATCACCACCACCATCATCACCACCACATCAACCACCGCCACTATCACCACCACCACTACCACCACCACAATCACCACCACCATCATCACCACCACATCAACCACCGCCACTATCACCACCACCATCATCACCACCACATCAACCACCGCCACTATCACCACCACCACTACCATCACCACCACATCAACCACCGCCACTATCACCACCACCACAATCACCACCACCATCATCACAACCACCTCAACCACCACCACTATCAACACCACCACAATCACCACCACCATCATCACAACCACCTCAACCACCACCACTATCAACACCACCACAATCACCACCACCATCATCACAACCACCTCAACCACCACCACTATCAACACCACCACAATCACCACCACCATCATCACAATCACCTCAACCACCACCACTATCAACACCACCACAATCACAACCACCATCATCACAACCACCTAAACCACCACCACTATCAACACCACCACAATCACCACCACCATCATCACAACCACCTCAACCACCACCACTATCAACACCACCACAATCACCACCACCATCATCACAACCACCTCAACCACCACCACTATCAACACCACCACAATCACCACCACCATCATCACAACCACCTCAACCACCACCACTATCAACACCACCACAATCACCACCACCATCATCACCACCACATCAACCACCGCCACTATCACCACCACCACTACCACCACCACCATCACCACCACATCAACCACCGCCACTATCACCACCACCACTACCACCATCACCACCACCACCACCATCACCACCACATCAACCACCGCCACTATCACCACCACCACAATCACCACCACCATCATCACAACCACCTCTACCACCACCACTATCAACACCACCACAATCAGCACCACCATCATCACAACCACCTCAACCACCACCACTATCAACACCACCACCATCACCACCACCATCACTACCACATCAACCACCGCCACTATCACCACCACCACTACCACCACCACCATCACAACCACTAAAGGAAAGATGATAACCAAAGAGAAAATAAGAGAGAAAAAAAAGGAAAACAGGTGATAAAAAAGATATGAATGGAATGAACCGAATACCATCAGTTTATCTTCCTCCACGGACTCTAGTGAGGTCCCTGGGTGTCTTGTAGTGGCTGGTCTACATTCTTTCACTCCTGCCGAAGGGAACTGAAAGAGGCAGAGAGACGAGGCCGCGGGAACAAAAGACTAACTCCATCGAGGCTGTGATAGGAATGGAGGAGTTTGTTATTAA